>JADLZK010010682.1:0-154615 GCA_015847255.1 Hyparrhenia diplandra | reverse complement strand
GTAAATGTGATAAATTGATCTCATGCGTGATGTGTGAATCTCTTCTTCTTTGTGAGTACGGGTTTGAACCCTCCCCTTCCCGCAGATCATTGTTGCCTCAATCCTGCTAGCACTTCTCTTCTCCACCCTTGCATCCTATAGTGCAAAGAGGAGTTGATGGTGGCCTTTTAGTCCATAGAGGCACTGCAGTCATTTTCCTTGAGTATTGGTAGATATGTCATCTTCTATAAGGATTATTATTATAGGACCAAGGAGTATATATACAAACTCTAATTCTCAACTCTTTTCTCATGCACGTGTACTAATATGCTAAAATCTCCTTCATTAACCCGTCTGGATTCTATGGTCTAAACTTTAGCTGGCTAAATTTTAGAGCATTTTAGATTATTTGTTTGGAGCCACAAGAGCTAAAGTGTATTGAAATTAATGGTCGAATTTTAGACCATTAAAGCAAAACAAGAGCTTAATTTCCCGTGATTTGTACTCCCTTCATCCTAAATTATTAATCATTCTAAGAATTTTAAAAGTCAAAGTTTTTTCAAGTTTGATCAAATTTATATAACAAGATAATAGCATTCTTGATGGCAACTAAGCATTTATAGATTCTTTATTAATTATATTTTCATATTATATGCCATACAAATTTGTAGTTTTCTCTATAAGTTTGATCAAACTTGACATATTTTCACTATCCAAGATTATTGAAATAATAACTAACGAAGGCAAAACAAGAGATTAGAGCTCAAAGCAAAAACAGTCTTGCAATTGGCCAAAAGAAGAAAGAAAACGGGAAAGAGATAAGAAAACGAGCCACCACCACGAGCCTGCTGGAAGCATCGTGATACGATACAATAGAACGTTCCTCCCTCCCCTGAGTCCCCCTTCCTCGCCCCACCAAACCAAAAACCCGCCCGGTTCTCGCTTCTCGGGGTCCACTTCTGATCGTCTGATCCGCTCCACGCGAGCTCCCCTTGTCCCCGGCTCCCCGCCTCCGCGCGCGCTCGCGCCCAAGCAAGTGGTAGCAGGCTAGCAGCAGAGCAAGCCTCCCTGATGGCTCTGGTGCCCAGGCTCGGGTGCCGGCCCGGTGATCGCCGAGGTGGCGATGAACGGCGGCGCCGACCCGAACGCGACCACCGTGCGGGCTACCGTCGTGCAGGCGTCCACCATCTTCTACGACACGCCCGCCACTCTCGGTGAGCACACGCTAGTGTTCAAATCCCCTTCTCTGTTCTGCGGCTGGTATTCCGGCAGTTCGCCTCTACGCAAGCTGTTCGTCTGATTGCCTCTTACGCCCGCACGGAGCTGGGGTGTGACGGCGCGCCGCCGAGATGTTACTGTACGAGTTGTTGAAGTGGGAGGAAAGGGTGGGGTGGAGATGCCTATGGAGGCTGATTCCATGGCGCTCCTGTGACGGAGAGCTCCTCGCAGTAGCAGAGATGTAGGAGCCAGAGTGGAAGCTTCCCCTGCCTGTTGTTGTTTTATTTTAACTTATTATATATTATTTTTGTGCAAAAAGCCAGCCAACCTGAATAACTGAAATCGCAATTAAGCATTGAAGAAATTAAAAGTGGGATTACAGAAAATAAAAGGTTCAGGTCTTAAATGAATGGATCTGGTTGGATTCATAAGAAACAACTACATGTAGTTTCTTCTACAACACTTTAGATTCGTTTCTACTGTATTCTCTTGATTCTACATAGAATTGATTAGTAGGTTAAAATGTTAGTCTAGTTCAACTGATTTTTTTTTCACTGCATCTACTTAATTTCGATCAAGTCAAAATAAAAATAAAAAGATAATTCTTCATTGAAAGAATCCATTAAGGGGAAGAAAATTAATGCGAGAATAGATTTCTGTTTACAGTAAAAAGGGGAAAAAAACTATCAATCTCCTTGCTTCTAGCTCATTTACTTCAAAAATCTGTTCATTCTATACCATACATTTCACTGGAGGATCTTTAAACAGAGAACACAATACTTGAGTTTAACTAAGGCTGCTATCAGAAGGGCAAGTTTTAGATGATCGTGTGGGCATATATGTCCTGGTATTTGCTTTTGCGTGACTGGTTTAAAGAAACTGCAGATAGTGTAATCTGAGTGAAATGTTTTTCTACTAATGTCATTGTGCTTCAAGGCTTGCCATTGTAGTGTGGGCTGTGTTCTGGATAATGTTTTTCCAAGTTCTATGTTGTTCACCGCATCCAATCAATGCCATTGCCCAGAGAGGAATAGGGATGAATGATCTACTTTTACCTGGATATTGTTAATATTGTTGGGAGGGAAAGAAGCATTTCAATGAACCTATATATAAATATGGATGTGTTACGAACTATTTTCTCTACAGATAAAGCAGAGAGATTGATAGCAGAGGCTGCTGGGTACGGTTCGCAGTTAGTTGTCTTTCCGGAAGCTTTTTATTGAGGCTATCCACGTGGATCCACATTTGGCTTTGGGATCAGTATTAGTATTATTAATCCAAAAGATAAGGGGAAAGGAAGCGTTCCGAGATATCATGCATCTGCTATAGATGTGCCTGGTACGTGGAAATATTATGGACATTTCTCTGCATTGTTATTAATTCTCTTATCATTGTTGAACTGGCTCTCCGGACACTTAAAAGTGTTAATGCTTCTCCAAAAAGTGTTTTTTGCCCCAATGTTGGAATATTGTTGTCTTCTTGTGGTTGATGTATGGCAATCTTTTTAAGGTTTGTCCGAAGAAGTTCTTCTAGGGACTTTCAGAATATATGCTAACTATTTGATAATTCTCACTCTTCCTGATTCAGTTGATGAAGTAGATGAACAAAAGTGCTTGTGCCTTGTGGTCTATAACTCTATATGTGGAAAACCATCTAAGTTGGCTCTTTTGTTGATACTTGGTAGTGTTGCTTCATCGACATGTTGGGGGACCAAGTCGCTCCATTTCTGGCATCGAGTTCTATTACCCAGTAACTTGAGATCATTTTTTAGGTTTATGGACTAAATATTATAATTATTTATTTTTCGGTTTCTCACAGTCGATCGTATTCCATCTTTTTTTCATTACTATGGACATATAGTTTGTTTAAGCTAGGTGTACATATCTACTTACTGACAGAAGAATCTTCAGGTCCAGAGGTTACACGCTTAGCTGCTATGGCTGGAAAATATAAGGTTTTCTTGGTTATGGGGGTGATTGAAAGGGAAGGTTATACCCTTTATTGTTCAGTGCTTTTCTTTGATCCTCTTGGCCGTTACCTGGGGTAAGCACCGCAAGCTCATGCCAACAGCATTAGAGAGAATTATATGGGGATTTGGGGATGGATCGACTATCCCTGTTTATGATACTCCACTTGGAAAGATTGGGGCGCTCATTTGCTGGGAAAATAAAATGCCACTTTTGAGGACAGCATTGTATGGTAAAGGTAAGGATCAGACTCATGTTGATAAATTTCCAAGACAGCTTACATTCATTGGATGGAAGCCTTGAAATGAAATGGACATAAACTATCAACACAAGTCAGATAAGTAATTGCTGAAGAGGCATCGACACCAGAACATATATTGAGAGTTTCTTAGCTTATGTACTGTGCAGGTATTGAGATATACTGTGCCCCCACTGCTGACTCCAGGCCTGTTTGGCAAGCCTCCATGACACACATTGCTTTGGAGGGGGGATGCTTTGTCTTGTCAGCAAACCAATTCTGTCGCAGAAAGGACTACCCTCCCCCACCGGAGTATGAGTTTGCTGGTTTAGGTGAAGAGCCATCTGCAGACACTGTTGTTTGCCCTGGAGGCAGCGTTATCATTTCTCCATCTGGAGAAGTCTTGGCAGGTCCCAACTATGAGGGAGAGGCACTGATTACAGCCGACCTTGGTAAGAATGCAAACACTCTTATGTTTTGCTCATGCAGTCATGAATAGTTCTGTAGTGTTTGTGTTTCCATAGTTGTTTAAGTACCAATTTTAAAGTGTTGAAAACTAATACTGTACCATATTTCTTCTTGCGATTTGCAGACCTGGGAGAGATTGTTCGAGCCAAGTTTGACTTCGACGTGGTGGGCCACTATTCTCGACCTGAAGTCCTTAGCTTGTTAGTGAATGACCAACCACATCTCCCTGTGTCTTTCACGTCTACCGCTGAGAAGGCTCCAGCTGCCAAGAGTGACAGTGATGCTAAGTCTTACTGATTGTGTGGCCATGAAACTATTATGTTGTACCGAAGCCTTGGTTTTACCTCAAAGAAAAAAAAAAGAGCATCGGTGAAGTCGCTCAGCTCCTCTGGTTTGCTGTTTATGTCTCGTGGATGTGGGAGTTGTAGCTTTTGAACTCTAAAAAAATTCTCTTTAATTAATGTGGCGGAAAAAATGGTGGATGCAGTTATGTTCCTTGCAAAGTCTTGTGGGCGGCTGACAAATTCTGCCAGAACTATGAACCCTATTACTTTTATTGCAGTTTTGAGTTGACCCAATTGGGTCGGTAGGGTTCCCACCTGTCCCTTTTTATTATTATTTTAATTAAATGAAAGAATGACTGTACAAAGAGGATTACAAGGCATCTAGGCCCAAAAAGAAACGAAAAGAACAAAATTACATGAAGTAGCTATCTCTAGGATATAAGTGCTTGCTACCTCAAGGGCTTAGCCTCGACACACACAAGGCTAAATTCATCCTTGAATCTTCTCTTCCAAGACCCCGAACTTGGCTGCTCATGATCGAAGATGACACCATTTCTTGTAACCCAAATGGTCCAGCAAGCAGTGATGAAGATTTCTCAGAAAATGGGGTTGCCAAACTTTTTTCCCTTGCATCAATTACCAAATGTTAATTGATGGGATGCATATGTTGTTTTGTCTTGTTTTCTAAAAACTATGAATCCTGTTAAGAGTTAGTAAGGATTGGAGAACCAAATCTAAACATGATTTTAGTCTTAGCCTAAGTATTAGCTATTCTCTCAGCAACTAAAGGTCTTTAAAGAAAATCTATTGCGTCTATTTTTGATGCCCTTTCAACATATCTTGTTGGAACTCAAGGGACATTCACTGAACCTCCCTTGCCACTCTTCGGTGTATGTAAAATAAAAATGCAAAATATAAGCGCGCGAATAACATAAATACAATAATCTAAATAAAATATAAAAAGAGAGAGGAGTTGAAAATGAAGAAAAACAATAAAATCAAGAAAATAAATGAAAATATAAATAAAAAATAAAACGCTAGAAAATAAAAAGTTATTTTTGAGCAAAAAATAAAAAATAATGGAAATAGAAGAAAGAAAAAGAAAAAGAAAAGAAAAAAGAACATGCTAAGGCCTGTTAGGCTGGATGACTTCCCTTCGCGAGCCACGTTATGTCGTACCTACTCAATTGGGCTGCCGAACGTGCAGCCCAGTTGGGCTGAATTAATGTTGCTGGAAAAGAAAAGAAAAGAAAAGAAAAGAAAAGAAAAGCGGAAGGATGGTCGGCGCTGCTAGCGGCCACCTGGTCGCACGGGAAGATTCGGCAGGAGGGCCGGAACCGGAAAGAAGCACTACTGAAGCTGGGAGAGACGGCGCCGGCAAGGAGCCATGGAGCCGGAGAAGGCCGAGGAGGCAGCGAAGCAGCCGATGGAAGCAGAGGCAGGAGACCCCGTGGATCCCCGCGAGCTAGGTGACTGCTTAATCCCCTCGGTTCCCTCTGCTTCAGACGGCTAATTCTTCATATAAACCCTTTTCTCTCTTTCTTTGCCGTGAACCCTACCTCTGCAATTCGTCCAATAAACAGCGGGTTTCCTGCTCTGTTCTAGAGCGGCTGAAGCATTGCCTCTGATTCGCCTTCTCTTTGTGTTATTTCCGTCTCTGATTTGCAGTGTCCAGCGATGACGAGATCGACTACTCCGTCGAGCCCGAGTTCTACGACCCCGACCTAGATGACGTCGATGAGCGGTGGGTGGACAGGCAGAGGAAAGGCCGCACATCTGACGCCGTGCTCAGCTGCCCCGCCTGTTTCACTACCCTGTGCTTGGATTGTCAGAGGTAATCTCTTTACTGGTTGATATATAATCCTATCGATAATTTAATAATGTCTGCTCTCTGCAGTTTCAGTTTTTTCTTATGGTAGATAAAACCTACCATTACTCACATCAGGACCATGGCACTACTGCCTTTGTGAAATAGGAGTTATAATGTAATCAATTAATAAATTCACTGATAAATGTTCTGAAAATTTCATGTTTACTCATGTTTAGAAGACATTTTTTCTTTTAGACTATTATATTACTTTTACTACATAATTCTGAAAGATACTTATCTTAATATGGAATAAAACCCACAGGAAGTGAGAAATCACCATGCTGTCAACTTACAGGAGCGTCTGATATCATAATAACAATAAACATAATTCATGGAGCTCTCTACCTTTGAAGATCACAGAGTCATGGATGGTGTTTCGATTGCCTAGATTGTCCTTTTGCTTTATAGTTTCTCTGTTATTGATGTCTGAACACTTTGTAGTGCTGGGTGTTAAGTCTTTTTGGTAGATACAGTCTTTAAACAATATCTTTTGTCTCACATGTTTGAGCACGTTTACCTGCTTACCTAGGCTTGGTCATCTAAGTTTTTTGCCTGATACATTCTAAACACTGCTGTATTTCCGTTATTCAGTTAATGGAAATGGGGAAGGTTCCTCGGTTAAAAAACACATAATTCTGAAAGGTACTTTATCTCAATATCACAGGAAGTGAGAAATCACCATGTCGATCAACTTACTAGGAGCATCTAATATCATAATAACAATAATAATAAAACTTATGGACTGTTGGCTGCAGGGATGCATCAATATTTCTAGAATTCATGGCACCTTCTCATGTCTCCTTGATAAGGAATCATAGGATTTATTCATGCTATAAATTTGCTTGGACAATAATGAGAATCCCAGGCATGACATGAATCAGTAGATATAGTTTAGCTCCTTGTTTCTGTGTTTATTTGAACAATATCTTTATGTTTGTTAGAAGCAGGATTTTACCGTTATGCTATTTGCCTGTTTTGCTTTCTGAAATACCTTTGTTTTTATGATTATCAAACATACTATACTGGTACTGCTAATTTTGTAGAATAAATATCCGACGGTCAGTTGTCGGTAGCTTTGTTGATGCTTGGACATAAGATCTAGGATAGTTCAGAGTAAGGCAACCTGAAGATATGACTTATTACTATGAACATGCGCTGAACAGGGACGAAAAACTCAGATATGAAAAGAAAAGAAAAAAAAAACTAACCAGCAGGGGGTAAAACAGCCCCGGGCATTCCATTAAGAAGAAGACCGCTTCATGCGTGTCAAGAAAACCCCGTGAACCCCTGCCCCCACCCATACTCAGTGGCACCGTAGCCCATGTGAGAGCGACCACCACCCGGGGCGGGTCTTGGGACTTCGTGCTTTGGCCGTGGGACAAACGGGATTTTTTAACCCCTAGCCTTAAATTCGCCCCACAGGGTCGATCCCCGGACCTGAGAAGTGCCGCTGGGCTCCTTTAACCAACTGGACTAGAGGCCCTTTGGCCCAGATATGAAAAGAATCAGGGCATCTTGTTAATACAGTTTGTTTGTGATCAATGTGGAAGCACTAATATATCAATCACTATACTGTTGTTTTTTGCACTGTTCAGAGATAACTTACTTTGTAGTTTGTAATCTACTTGCACAGTTGTACTGTTTGGCTCTCTGCTATTGATCCTTGAGCATTAAGCATTTATGCTGATATGGATGGTTTTTAAAACCTCAAATGGTTAATTTTATATGTTTTTGTTAATGTTCAGGCATGAGAAGTATGTAAACCAGTACCGTGCAATGTTTGTTCCGAACTGCAAGGTCAAGACTGACCAGATCCTGCGTGAGGGCAAGAGCAAAAGGAAGAACCGCAAAGGAAAAGCTGCTGATCCAACTACTGCATCAGAAGGCGAAAGCAAGCAGGGGCAAGCCTACCACCCTGTTTGCTGCGAGGTCTGCTCAACAGAGGTTGGAGTGTTTGACGAGGATGAGGTCTACCACTTCTTCAATGTGATCCCTAGCAACTCCTGAACGCCGTGGATGTTCCGTGAACAGTTACTGTAGAATAGTTCGTAGACCCATATAAAGCTTCTGCTGTTCTGCAGTACCGCTGTCTTATTTACTGTTTTGTATTGTCGATCAGCCTGCGGTATAAGTAAATTCAGGTTGTGTGGATAACCTGCATCTGTAGGGTACATTGATGTGTTTTGTTTCTGCAGCATACGGTTTTGAAAGGGGATCTTTCGCTGTGATGGCTCTTTGGCGACCTGCCTCTTTGTTGTGACTGGATGTGCGTTGATGCTTGTTATAGCAGCAATTGATGATTGTTGGTACAAGTTGATGAGGTGTCAGGTCACTCAGGTGTGTATGTCTAAGCTGATCCCACATGGGAACAAAAGCTAGCCTGGCCCAGGCCATTCCTCCTCCTCCAGATCCGTAGACGAGACAATGGCGCGTGCCCTCTGATCATGGGTAGATTGATTTGCCTCCCAAGACATTGGCGTGTCTGAATGAACACAAGCCATGGAGGCGGCTTGCAGTGTGGAAAAACTGCACATCGGCAGTGAATTTGAAGCATCTGCTTGCAAGGCTGGAATTGAGCTGAAATCTAGCAGCAAATTAATTGGAAATCAGTTGAATCCGCACCCCACCCCCCCCCCCCCGCCGCCGTTATCTGCTAAAAAATGTCTGTGGCCGGGCCTCAGAATCTCACATCTGCAAGTAAAACCATGTTTGGATTGGTCGATCGCCGACAAGACATGCCCCTTGATGGCCACCGAGGCGTTGCCGGGTGGGGTTGGATGAAATTATAGGCGGGCGAAGGCGCGCGGAGACATGAGACATGCAGATCATATCCAAAACTAGGAAGGCTGGTGGTCCGTCCATTCGCCTTCGCTTTCAGTACAGGTCATCGTCATCATCATGCTACCGGACCTAGTAGACCTGCATCTGCATCTGCATGCTCGCTCGTCATCGACCCACGTATTATATACGTCGTCGACGATCTCGACCATCTGCTCCAGTCCCAACCAGCCACGCTCGATCGCTTTGCCGCGGAAAAACGCACAACCTCCGTCGCACTAGTGTGAACCAATCAATTCAGACAGAGAAACCTCTTGCAAAGTCGTGCTAGGCGCCACACTGCCACCACCTCCATATCCGGTTTAGGAATCCTAGCCTTCATACTGGTTTTGGCACCTTCGCCATATACATCACCTCCATTCTGGTTTTGGTACCTTAATTTGTTTCATACATCACGGTCGCTGCACGGGCAGCATGCATGCATGCACTTTTCCCTCGCGTGATCGCCGAGATTTCCTCCACGTCGGCCGGAGCACACGGACGGCACCGACCGGCGGCCAGCCGGGCGGACACCGGAGTGCCGAGAACGAGCCGAAGAATCGTCATGAGTTGGCGTTGGATCGGCAAAAAGTTGCGCGTCAAGCCGTCCCGTCCATCTCATCCGTGCGCGCGCGCCCCAAGCCGGGGGCGGAGCACAGGGCACAGGGGGAGGGCACAGACACCGGCACCAGCATCGCATCGCATCGCGCGCATGCAGGCACAGTGTCGACCCGTCGACGTCGCGTTTGCCCATTCAGGCGCAACTTGGGGGCGCATCTGTACGCACACGCACGGCACGGCCATGATAACGATTTTTTAGTAGGGCGACTGACTTGGGTGAACTTGTCCACAGTCGCCTTCGCCCAGCAAGCAGTGTGCCCCATCATCCCATGTCCACGGTGGAGTCGAGTCAATCGCTCGCTGCCGATGAGCTTTTCGCGTGAAAACGATCCGTCTTGAGCCCCAGTCTCGACTCTCGAGTCTACTGCCCTCCGTCATTTAATAAGTGCACTTTTTATTTTTATTTTATTTCCGACCATTTATCTTATTTAAAATGTTTTACTAATAAATATTACTTATTTTGTTATGACTTAATTTATCATTAGAGATATTTTTTATGTTATGATAAAATAAATTATATTTATTAATTTTTTTAAAATAAGATGAATGGTGGCCAAACAAGCTGATAAAAGTCAAAAGAAGCGACTTATTTCCGCGACGGAGGAGGGTGTAGCTTCATGCATCGCCTGAGCTAGCATTCGTTGCCAAGACAGAGAGAGCCGGAAAGACAGAGAGGAGGACCTCGCATCTCGCCCAGCACATCAGGCTTGCTGTGCCTGTGCGTGCACAGTTGATTTGTTTCACCACCCATCCATCCACACAAGATAAGCTTTGTTATACGAGCCCCGTGCTAATCCGATCCCCGGTTCATGCTCATGCCGATGTGATACGATGGCAGTAGGCCTAGCACTAGGCTAGCTACACTATTTGTAAAAGACCTGCAGATTCCAGCAAAGTGAGAGCCGCTGGACCCCAGATTCCCATGTGCCCTGCCCCCCCTACGGGTACTGTGCCTACTGCACCTCTGCACCCCTCGGTCCTCTTCCACCCCTCTGCCTTGCACTTTCCTGCCATCCGTTCCATGCTCACTTTTTTTTCTCTCTCTCTCTCTACTAGTAGCTTGTTTACATCATCTAGATTACGAGTTCAACTCAAATTTAGGTGACAAAAGATTTTGGTCTCTTGTGGATATATGTATTTTTTGAGAGGTACCAACAACTAGTTAGACTAGACTAAAAATTAGATTATCCTCCTTTGTCCCGTCCATTTAGTCATGTGATGTAAATATAGACCTGTTTTTTACATTACCAGTAAATACATACCCTTACAAACACAAAGTGTGCTTTATAGCTAATAATGAAACTCGTATGCTACCGTGCACATGTTTGATCTGACATTGTTTACCGGAGTTGTTTCTTTGTGCACGCATGGAACACGTGAACTGGCTAGAAAATTTTACTGTTTACTAACAAATTCAGTTTGAGCGTATAGGCAGTGAAATTCCACTAGTTAGAATGGTAAAACACGCGGAATAAAGGTTTTCAAGTCTACATCAAGTCCATTATAAATCTACCCGGGCCGGTGTGTCCCTCTCCCCATCACCTCAAAAACCTCTCCAACCCCACCGGTCCACCACCGCCAGCGCCAGCGCCAGCCACCTCTCTCTCTCAGTCTCCAGTCCCCGCAACACGACGAGGCAGCAGCAGCAGGAAGGCGCCATGGCCACCACCCGCGACGTCTCCACCGCCGCCGCCGCCATGTTCCACGTCTACCAGCCGATGCCGATGCCGATGCCGATGTCGATGCCATCCACGGCGTCGGCGGGTGAAGCCGGCGCCATGGTGTCGTCTGCCGCCGCGAAGCCGGTGGTGGTCAAGAAGGAGGGCGGGAGCGGCAAGACCGGCACAGCAAGGTGAACGGGCGCGGGCGGCGCGTGCGCATGCCGATCGTGTGCGCGGCGCGCGTGTTCCAGCTCACCCGCGAGCTGGGCCTCAAGTCGGATGGCCAGACCATCGAGTGGCTGCTCCGCCAGGCCGAGCCCTCCATCATGGCCGCCACGGGCACCGGCACCACCCCGGCCGTCTTCGTCTCCTCCTCCGCGCCGTCCACGTCCTCCTCTTCCTCCCACTACCACCACCACCACCACCACCATCAGCAGCAGCAGCAGGCCACCACCGTCCTCGGCAAGCGCTCGCGCGAGGAAGGAGACGCCGCGGCGGGGACCGCGCCCCCGCGTTCTGGGCGGCGCTTCCGCGGCCGCGCCGCGGACGACCGAGCCCTGGGGCTTCTCGCCGCTGGAGGCGCAGGCGGCGGCCGCGGCCGCGGCGTACGTGCCCATGGCACAGGCGCAGCACCACCACCACCTCAACCTGCTCGCCGCGCTCTCCGGCGCCGCCAGGCGCGCCGAGGAGGAGACCCGGTGACTCCGCCACGGCTTCTGACACGTACTACCACATCCGTCGCTCGCGCATTGATCCTTGTCCGTCCGTCCGTGTGTTCTTGGCAGGCGTTTACGTTGTTTCTTGATTTTGTGTGTGTGCTCTTTCTCAGCTCCGATCCCCTCTACCAAGTCGTCCAAGGCAGTGTCTTGTGGTCGAGATTTGATAAAAAGATTGCTGTGGTGCTTAGTGCTAAATGTAAATACGATCGAGTCGAGTCCTCTTGCTTAGATCTTAAACTTACTGCATTGGGTCCGTGTTAGGTTTTGTGCACCTCCCTTTTGATTCCATTCTTCCATGGAACTTGTTTCAGTTAGCATCTTGTCTGTATCAGCCCCGAGAAGTCATTTAGTAGTAGTAGTACTACGTACAAGCATAAATTCATAAAGCTCATATTCTTTTGTGCTCAGGTCATTTCTTATTGTCCTATCATACTCCGTAGTCAGCTAGCGATGAAATTCTCTATTCGACACACACAGCAAGCAAAGCAATGATAACCATAAGACTCCGACCAAAAAGCTCGTCATTAGTGTAATTTACAGAGTTCCTTTCACACGCTGATCAGTGATACTGCACGAGAATCCATGGCAATGACATCTGAAAAACGTTCAGATGTGCAATGCCCATCAATCCATCCATCCATCCAGGCTACAGTACTGGAGTAAGCAGATTACAGCAATGATGATAACCGGCCTGCGGAGAGGTGAGAAAGAAAGAATTCCCTTGCGCCGGGGCGGGGCCGGGGCGGCTCCGTCGGTCGCTTTTCCTCGTGAGAGGGCTGTGTTTAGTTGGTGGGAAAATGGGGAAAACACCGTTTACGAGATTAAAAATAAGCGTAAGACGCGTTTCGCTTTGTTTGTGGTAAAACGTTATCCTACTACGTAGCGTAATTAGAAACGAAAAGAATCGCTTCGCCGCGTAATCAAAAAGCTATGTAATTAGTTTTTTTATTTACCTACATTTAAATGGTCCATACGATTCGATTCGGGTATTTTGATGTGATGGGGTGAATAGTGAGTTTGTTTTTCAGTTTCGGCATCTAAACACAGCGGGGAGGAAAGCGAAGGGCGGGGCGGCAAAAGGCTGCGGGGCGCCTGCGCGACGCACAGTCGCGCTGCCGCCGCCTGCCGCGCTCGCGCTCCGCTCTGAAAGGTGGAGGCCGTTGTGTGTGTGCCTGCCTGCCTGTGCTGCTGTGCACTTTCGTTTCCCCAAACCGGATGGATGGATGCGTGTCAAAGCTCAAAGCTGGACGCAACTTCTCGGGGCTCCATCCAAACTGTAAAGATGCCGTGCCTGCTCTTGTCGATGTCCATCTCGTGCAGTGCAGCGAGCAGCGTACCACCACCATACTATAGCTACTGTATCAGATCAGATATTCGGCTGGCTGGTTGAACCAACTGGGTTTTACTCACGCGCGTAAAGCCTGGCCAACCAACAAAACAAGTCAATACTTTTTTTTTTTCACGACAAATCAAGACTGCGTACCAAACAAGACCCAACCGAACAAGGCCGAGATGCCATGCCGTGCCATGTCGTGTCCGTTCTAGCCTCCCAGGTCTGGGCACTGCTACCTTGTGGCAGAAGTCTGGTTGACTTGCGTGGCCAACCGTACTTTTACTACTCCTTGCTTGGCAAGCTTGAAGGAAAACGATGAGGAATCCGGGTGTGGAAGCGAAAAATAATGGGTCAAAACGGCGAGAGGAAGGATGGACGCCAATAAGTGCCATGGCAGGCCAGTCGCCGACGTACATGACACGCAGCAGCTAGTCACGTACTCCTGCCGGCCCGTACGCACACAGCAAGCTAGCTACGGTGGCAGTGGCCACGTCCGGCCGGCGAGGCTTCGTGTGGATCGGATCGAACTGCGGTCATCGCCTCAGGCTAGGCTAGTACTACACTCCTGCTAGTAGTAGGAGTACTCCTACTCCTTTGGGTGGGAGTGCACGCGCGGTTTTACAGGTCCGGACGCTAGGATACGAGCAATCGCATGGACCCGGCCTTGAGAACAGTGCAGCCAGCCTCCTATAGTCCTGTTCACCGGTCGCCTGCCTGCGCCATGCCCAGGCGGAGGCGGCCAGAGCCGGCCGGCCTGGTCCTGGATGGAGGACCTCGACTCGACTCTCCCGGTTCTGGCCAGCCACCCAGCCAACGCGGGCGGTCATGTAAAACCAAGCGAGGCATGTACTACTACTAGGAGCGCCGAGCGAGCGCGCGTGACTTGAGTCGTCTGAGCCCCGGCCGGCCGGCCGGCCGTCGTCCTTGACATGCCAGCCAGAGACCCAGAGCACGATGCCAAGTCTCGTCAGGATCGCTCTGGCGCGGCGGGCCACACCTCTGCGTTATTCTCCCTTTGCCAATTGGCGTGCGTGCACGATGCCTGCCTGCCTAGCTTCTGCCGAAAAGCATGGCCACTGGCCAACAGCCAGTACGCTCCGTCCTTTGCACCCTCCATCGGGCTACTCCTCTGACTTCTGAACCCAAACTGCACTGGAATATGGGTGGGTAGTGGGTACTCGTATAGGTCAGGAGAGGATACAGTGTTTGTTTTTCTTGATTTTAGCTCATCAATGAGTTTATCTTTTGTTGCTTGGGATTATTAGGCCATGTACAAATGAAGACGCTTTTAGAGGCAAATTTCATTGTTTTTTTACCACCGTGGATCTTAGCACAAAACCTGTGTGGGCATTGAACACCTGATTGAAACTAATTTTCTCTCCCTCGAATAAAACTGTTTAGTTCTACATTGACTACCGGAGGATGACGCTCTTTTATGATGAATGTTCCTAGATTCGCTTTATGTCTAATAAGGGCCTAAAAAGCCCTCCTGCATTTCACATACCCCTATATACGGAATTTGTATCACTTTATTAAAGGCCTGTGAAAAAGGCAACAGGCATTTGGAATTAGGCAGGCTGAAAGTGTTGTTCTCGTTTATATGATATTATTGTTATAGCCCTTGAGGCTTCCATTCAATCCACAAAACTGTTTTGGGGTGAATCCTGAGATGATTTTTAGTGCTTATTCCTCTTTTCACTTTTACCCTGATTAAGTCTTACCTTCTTGTTGTTATGGTCTATTATCTTGCATGGCCTGTAAATGCTACTACCAGGTAGAATTGGGGGCTGCGGTGACTGACTACACGGATGATGGCTTCACGAGGTACCACTGCCGTGCTTTCAAGAGCTGCTCGATGAGGCAAAACTACAGGCCCGCCTTGGGAGGCCAGTGCCCTAGATATTGAAAGATGTTTCTACCAACATGCCGGCATGTAGCCAAGTCAAGGACAATGCAAACGAGACACACTTTAACATCAAGGTAGTCTCACCAAAAATTTGAGGGGCAGAACCTGTGAAGCGTCACAGGATGGTGTATGATCTTTCTGAGTGATGAGCTTAGCTAGCCCGTATGCTGTCTCCATTGTTGCAAAAACGCCGGAAAAAGAGTTAGGATCTTGATTGCATAATAGTGTCCAATAAGCACTGTCCCGTGTTTCTAATAAGTCTGCTGTATAGCAGTATTTCGTATGTACCAACCATGAACTGGATTGCCAAAACAATGCCATTGGCAGTTGCTCTTTAATAGATTCGCCATTCGAATAGCCTGGAGGGAGAATTTATTTCAACCCTGTTTTTTGATGACTAATGGCCATGTCAATCATGTCAGATGCCAGGTTTATTGTTTTTTTCTTGTGGTTATGGGAATTCGTTGTTTTTATTATTCATGTGATTCTTGAAAAGATTTCTGTGTTCCTGACAGCATTTTGTTTGCTAGCTGAATATATATTTTGTGGTGTGTGAGTCTCAGCGATTAGATGAATACCATCCCCTAGCATTTTGATTCTTGACAATCAATAAGGATCCCGTTTCGGATAGTTTTTTTATCAATTCCTAGTCTAGAAAACTCTTAGGAGTGCAAAAATAGTACAGCTGAACCTCACCCAACACACACACAAAAAAATAATACGGTATTTAAGATCAACTGTACTGTGGGTTCCTCTGCAGAAACTTATGCGAATTTGCAGTACGGATTCTTCCTTTCATGAATCTCTAATGTTGATAACGGTGCAGCCTCTGCATCACCAATCCTGTCACCATGCCCATGATTTCCCAGATGACAACCACTGCTGTTTGGTCCACTTCGGGCGCCTTTCAGTGGAAATGCATCAAATTTTGGAGAGAGCGCATGAGCGCAGGCTTTTCTCAAGGCTGCACTGCAAGGCTGGTGGTACTACTGCTGTGAGTAGAAGCAATGAGCATGAGCAGGGATTGCAGAGATTTGCAGTATGAGATGCCGCTTACAGCTGCCCTTTCAGTCTGTCTGAGCTCTGTTTTTTTCTCGAACAAAAGAATCCTGCCTTTGCAAGATATTTTCAGTTTTGCTACCCGAAACCTCTCCCTAGTTGGTAGGAAATATTTCGACGCTATCAGAAGACTTTTCGTTTTCAGATTGATAATTATCATTCCTATCATATAATTAATCTGTGGCCAAAAGATTCTTTCCTTTCGCTTTTCGCCCAAATCACAATTTATTTTTTTGTTTACCTATATTTAATGCAAGGGCTACGACGCGACAAAAAGATTTAATGCGATATGGGGTGATCAGAAGACTTTTCGCGGAAAGACTTTCGGTGAACTATTGAACTAAACATGCCCAATCAGTTTGAAGCAAAACTATTGGGAGCATAAGGATTAATGATAATGTCGAAATTCTTTAGCTGGACCTGGTGGATTTGCTGGGCTACACTTTCATACAATTTGAGGCCGGGTTCCTGACGTCTTGCGCAAAGAGGCAGTGAGCACGGTCACCAAAGGTCCGATGCACCAACTGAAAAAGGGTCTACAGTATGTGAGCACTGTGTCAGCGGCTGAGCACGGTCACCAAAGTTTACCTATGCGTTTGCAATGTGGACTTGATCTGCGTTTCGATTAGACTTTCTCAGCGGAAAGGAACGCAGATCAATGCGGGGTGCATCGGTGGCAGCCATAAAACAAGCTTGTCAGCTATTCCGGCAGAAGCCCTGGGTTTTTCTGCACCGGTGGTGGTTATTGGTTCCACTAAAAATCGGATTCATCCGGGCGCTAAAAAATGGTGAGCAGCAGAGGTCCAAAAAAAAAAATTGAAATGTTAAAAAACAAAAGAAAAAAAAAAAGGTTGCCCCCTATGCAGGATCGAACTACAGACCTTCAGTTTACAAGACTGGATGCCTCTACCACTGAGCTATAGGGGCAAATCTTTTGCTTAACGTAACAAAGGTTTTATTCAATAAAGATCAGAAGATTAGAAACATATCAAATAGAATATAGTAAAAAGGATATTGTAGTCTACATGCCATGATCAAATGAAATGCTTTGGGGAACACACAACGACAAATACCCCCATGGGACTTAACAAGACACGACCAGCAGAATTCCAGGAGCTTGTAAACACAGAGGCCTGAAAAGTGTACGGGTTGGTTCAAAACTCAGATTACAAAACCAGTAAAACTACAATAATCGGTTTCAAATACTTGAGCCTGGTGTTTCAAATACTTTTGTCTCACGAATGGAAAGATCAAACGTAGATAAACGAAATAACTAATCGCGACAGCTACATGTACTCATGGCACGCATCTTTTTGGAAAGATGGGCTATCCCTGCGATAACAATTACAAGGAAAAAAAAAAAAAGGTTTCCAAATTTTGGCAGCAAAACACGGCCAAAGATTATACTAAGATGTACATTTTTTTTACATTAAAAAATGTACATTTTGAATACACCCACTGCATTGACAATACAAAATGCTACGTTTTGTGATCAGACAACTTATTTCATGGTCTTTCGCGCTACTTTCTACAGATTAATTACATGCATATTGAATTGGGTACTGAATATGATGATGGTTTGCATCCGTTGATGTCTCCCATGCTTGCTTAGGTTTTACTGGTGAAAGATAAGCAGCAATGTCAAACACTAACCTAGCGCATGACGGAGCTCTTCAAATCTTAATTTTGTAACATTAAGTTTGATTTCAACCAAGATCACAGTTGATTCTAGAAGAACCTCTCAGCAGATGGATCAGATCCCAGCAAGTTGCCATCGAAATTCACCTTACAGCCACCAGGAAACTGCACTCCAGCTTGCTCGCAGCTGTCCCCTTGTAACCTGCGGACATGACCGAACATCCAAGTACTCCAGAGCCTTGAAGGATTCAATCACTCTGCTGACCCCTGTGACTGTGAGGCCGAACACAGCTGCTGACCTTCAAAAAACTCTCAGTTCAGACTGAAACCCATATCCTTCCCCATCCAGGAATGCATCGTCGGTTATCTGGTCACAACATCCGACATCAATAGCCACGAGAAAGTTTACAGTTAGACAGCAGGCTTTGCAATGATGTGTCTGTTATTTTCAAGCACCAGTCCATTCTCAGGCTCCTTAAGCTGCTGGAGCAGGCAAGAGCAAGTGCTTGTATGGAAGCATCGCTAATGTTCCGGCATCCACCAATGACAAGGGTCTCTAAGTTATGGCAGAACTTAGCTAATGAATAGATGGAGTCATCTCCCACCTTGTTGCAGTCCAATAGCTTTATTGACACCAAGCATGATGAAGAAACCTCAGCAATCTTACAGACTCCAGCATCAGTAACTTTATTGCATTTGCTTATGTCTAGTGATTTTATGTTATGACAACCATCAGCCAGAGCAGATATGCCAGCATCTGTTATGCCGTTACATCCTGCAGCTCCAAGTTCTACCAATTGTAGGCAGCTCTTTGATAGAGCAATCAATGAATTATCTGTTATTAATCTGCAACCCGTGATTTGCAGCTGAGTCAATATTTTGCACCCCAGTGCAACCAAACTTCAAACCTTTGTCACTCAGCTTTATGCAGCGAGAAACATCAAGGGACTGCAGAGATGGCAGTCCATCTCCCAATCTGGCAAGTCCGACATCAGAGATACCTGTGACACACGTGAACCAGGGAAAGTCTAATTATCGACAGAATTTTTTTAAGGATATTATCACCAAAATCAGTGCACAAAACAAAGACCCACAATGTCCCCGGCAATGATAACTCTAAAGGATAGCAAATTAGTAATATCAGCCACCATAAGGGAAAAAAAAAAAAACATGACCCGACATGAAAGACCTGTTAACAGGATACCATATTAGTAATGTCAACCATTTTTGGAAACTTGACATCTCAGGAGACCATATCAGCATAACTTGGGTAACTAAAACTACACATATAACATCAAAGCGGTAAAAAGTAGGTATCTGAAACAAATTGAAAGATGAGGCAATATCTTTGGAAACAGTACTTATGGAATATGGAACTATTCCAGCTGGACAAAAAGGTTTGCATAAAACTTTATCCATTTTTCTTATAATTATCATTACTTTACTTTAAGTTTTTAACAATAATGAGAAAACTCACACTCTAATTTCATAAAAATGAACAAAGCTTCACGTTATCCGAAGGATGAAATGAACAAATCACAGGCCAGTGCAAATTCATCATCAAAGATGTGTGGTTCGTTTTTTTCGAAAAAGCTTGAAAAAATGGTTTATAAAACATATAAGGTCATAAACTTACCCCCTAAGCTTTAAAAGTAGTACAAAAAGGATTCACTTCACAAAGACAAGAAAATTCATTCATAAACTTCAAAGGGTCTCACAAAGAAACTCAACATCTCCTAGATTAGAATATGGACTTCAAATAGACATAATCAAGACTGCAAAATAGAGTACAAGTATTTATCGAATGGTACGTGAGACTAACAGTCTTAGAGTAGGATTGAATCAGTCTCTGACGGAATACCATGAGGCTAACATTCTTAGAGTAGGATTGAATCAGTCTGTGACGGAATACTCGAAAATGCAGTACAATTGTCATGTTCATCAAGAAGATAAAGATAGTAATGCCATCCACCAAATTGACAATCAGCACATGCAGGTAGCGCGAGAAGAAGATACGGCCGCACCTTTGCAATTCTGCAGCGCGAGGACGCGCAGGTTGCGGAAGCTGCCGGCGATGACGTTGAGGTCGTCGTCGATGACTCCGGGGTAGAAGGAGCGGGAGGGCGACTGGGAGAGGTCGAGCTCCAGGGCTCCAGGGAACCGCGCGGCGAGGCGGCGCAGCATGTCCGGGCCGGCACGCGCGCGCGGGCGCCGCCGCTCGGAGCTCTGGATCCGGAGCCAGCGGCGGCACACGAGCCCGAACGCGTCCCGCTCCGCCTCGGGGCCCAGCCGCGTGAGCACCGCGCGGAGCTCGTCGTCCGTTAGGACCTCGTTGATCAGGGCGCCGCCGCCGCCGGCGGCCGGCGGTGGCGCTAACATCACTGAAGGTTGGAGGAGCACTTTTTGTCTCGTCAGCTGAACTGGAGAGGTGCGCAGTGGAGAGTGGAGTCTCAGAGTGGAGGATGGGGAACCCTGTTTTCTCTTTCTTTCTTTTTTTCTTCTTCTTTCTTTTGAGTGAAAAAGCATGGTTTGTTTGGGTATTATTTGATGGGCTGAACCGATTAAGCCCATTTGCAATTTGCTTCGGCCGAGTTAGAGTAAGGTCAGGGGCGAGTAAGTCTTGGTCCTTAATCTCATCTATGTGTAGGCCAAATTTGGTTATTAGGGAGACAATTATAGGATCTTGTTGGAGATTGGTAATTTTTCCTACTACATTTTTTATTTTGGGAGGTTCTAAACTCACAGGTTTTATAGAAAATTATATAGGGTGCTTTGCTTTGGAGATGCTCTTAGAGTAACTCTTACTAGTGAAACACTCCACAATGAACTGACCTACACGTAAAGCATTCATGAGGATCTTATAAAAAAAGCATTCATGAGAAATTATTCCTGCCTCAGTTCCCTAAAAAATTGAGATCTTATTCTTGAGGTTGAGTCTTGACGATATTTTTTTTAGGATAATTTTAGGGGTTTATTTGATTTTTTAGTCTAAAGTTTAGTTGGTCAAAATTAAGGACCAAGACTTGATCACTTTAACTCACTTGTGGGGTCTAAAATTTTTGTGAGCTTAGCTAAACTTTTTAGAAGACACATAGCAAGTCAAACTAGACCGAGCGATCTACACTGTAGTAGCAGGGACATGTCTGATCTCTTCCCAACTCGGACCAACAACACTTCATATTTAAGGTTGGATCTTCAATAGTGCTTGTTTTTTTATTCACTTTAGTAAATGCTAGATATTACATATTTAAGATCCTAAATAAATTCAAATAAAAAGTTTGAACTTGAAAGTTTTAGATCTCTTGAGTACTACAACCTTGTTTAAGTTATTCCTCCATCCAAGGCCATTTAAAAATTTCCAAAAACAATTATAAATATTGGCGGCAAGTGAAGAAAACCATCTGTCGCATTCAAGATTCATTCGTAAGTGGCTGCTTGGTTCGTGGCGATATTCGCCACGGCGTGGTGTGGCGGCGGCGCCGAAATGCTCGCCACAAATGTGGCGGTAGACGACACGTAAAAAAGGAGAAAAACAACAGATGAAAAGCGAAGGCGACCAATGCTCGCCACAAAGGTTTGGCGTGGGGGTAGGGGCGTAAACCAAACACCCCTAATTTGGAGATGGTCGACATGGTTGTGAGTGAGGAATGACATTGATCATATTTACGGATTTACCCTTGTACATGAGTCACATCGAAACTCCTCTCGATCCAGAAAATAACGAGTGTGACAATGAACTTAATCCTCTCCTTTCGTCCTGAGAACAACAACTGTAATATTTCCATTCAGCAAAACCAAGTTCCTTGGTCCATCAATCAATCCTACTAACATAATTAACAGAACTTGGAAGATGGAGGATCGACCATACAATTGTCAGCCAATCCAAAACGGTCGAACATGCAGTTGGTGACAACAGACACACGTTCCAACAAGACATTGCCGCGCACAGTCGTCGCCCAACGCACGCACGCACGCCGATAACGGAGCCATGATCGATCGAGCTACAGCTCGGAGATCACCTGCTGCATGTACTTGCAGCACCTCTGGTAGCTGACGAAGCCCATGAACCAGAACTCGAAGCCGTCGACGGTGGCCACCTGTATGTACTTCTGCTCGGGCTTGTCGGCGTTCTCGCTGGGCCTCACCCTCTTGATCCGCCGCAGGGGCACCACCACCTTGTACGGCGCCCGCGCGACGACGCCGCCGGACGGGGAGGTGACGGCGAGGGAGCGGTCGCTGCGGAACGCGATCCTTCGCGTGGAGACGAAGAGCATCCCGGCTATGGGCCCGCCCGTGGTGTAGAGGTAGCACTGCAGCGCCTTCACCAGCCGCTCGCCTTTCTCGGCCGACGAGGAGAAGCCCTGCCGGAACGCGCGTTCCACGCCGCCGGCCTGCAGGATCCGCGCGCCCAGGCTCAGCTTCCCCTTCACCGTCTCCGACAGCTTCGGACCCAGCGTCACTGCACCGATCGAGAGGGAAACAAACATGTCAGTTCGAGTGAAAAGCTGACACTGGTGAGGTGAGGTGAGCTGAGGTGAAGCTACATGTAGAGAAAGCTGTTGAGTGGTGCTCACCATGGTCCCTGAAGCTCTGAGCTCGTCTTCCAAGCTTGCTCACCCAATGGATCACCTGACCTTTGCTGCCTGGAAAACATAACGTGTGAAGCTCTTATTAGCATCAACCAAGTGCATAGCAATGTTTAGCAGCGAATTGAAGCGACAAGGGCCGGCCGCCGGGTGCAGGAGCAGAACGTACTGTGCTTGTAACCGAAGGACGTGTAGGGGCTCGGGTGCGTCAACGAGACGGCAAGGCGATCTCCGTCCTTGTTGTTAGCCGCCGCCGGCCGGTCCCTCGTCGTGTTGTCCTCGATGGCGTACGCCGTGGAGGTGACGGGAACTCCGATCACATGGCTATGGCTGCCGCTCGACTTCTTCATGGTTCTCGATCCTTCTCACGCTACCCAATCCAAGTGCCGTGCGGGAGACGGGAGAGAGCGTGCGATTGTGCAAGGTTAGGTGGCTTGGGACGGCAGGGCTACTGAGCCGGTTTTATAAACCGCGGCCGGCGGGACGGGGGTGATGAAATCTTGGGCGAAAGGGAGAGGTCTGATTCGCGCAGAGTCAGCAACGTACTCCTCATCGGCGCAAGGAAAAGAAAAGCAGCGCGAAAAGGGCCAGGCTTTGCGTGGGGCTGTGTCATCCATTGAGCTTTCGATCGTGGGCGCGGCCTGCCCTGCCCTGCCGGAGGAGTCATCGGTTAGTCCGGCAGAGGCTGTCGTGCGTGGCCAACCGTAGGATATTGCTTCTTTCCGCCGCGCGAGGGCGTGGGCATGGAGGGCTTGCTTCATTTGCTGCGTCGCGGGGACAGGTGGCTCGGCGCGGCGGATGGATGGCCGCTTTCGAAGAAGCAGCCCATGTGCGAGCACAATCGTTCGTGCGGTGCGCCGGCGCCGGGGTACAGGAAAAGCAGGGGTGGGGTGCCATGCCATGTCATGTAGAAGGATGCCTGAGGATCTAAATATTATGAAGATTTTCCTTTTCTTAGATCGGAGGGTTTCAGTTTTTTAATAAGTAATTATGTAGATTTTTCTTTTCTTAGAGGGTTTCAGTTTTTAAATAAGTACCTTCAAGTAGTCTTTTCAGCAACGATTTTCTTTCTTCTTTTTTCACTATATTTGTTGTGTGTTTCCAGTACGTTATAAGATAACTACCTTTTTCTTAGGGCAACTTATAGGAAAGAATCTTATACTCCCACTGTCCAGGATAACATTTTAACTATGGATTACGTGACAGATAAAGTAAGTAGTTCATGTCTTACCAAAATTCTAGTGAATAATATTTATATTTATGGTTTCAAATAAGTTTATTATAAAAATACATATCATAATCATTAATCATTACAACTGTATTTAATATTATAAACATTTATAATTTTATCTATAATTGGTCAAATTTAATATAACATAACACTGTACTATAATTACCTGCTTTCCTAAACAGAGGGAAGTATAATTCAAACTACTACAAACAAAAGGGGACCGTATCGTGATCCTTTCCTAAAGACCCAGCTTCGAAGCATTGGTAAATGAGATTTTTTTACAAAATGGAAGAAACTTCCGCCTCTACGTGTCCATGTATAATGTTTACATTATTCTATAGTTTCAACGACATCATCGATGAATTAGGAAAATAAGAAACACTAGTAGTTTTTTTTTCAGTAATCTTTTCAGTTAGTCTCTAATTTTTTTGCTCGCTAACTAAAAAGACTACTTTGTTTTTATCATCACATTACAACAGTGCCCAAAACCACAACCATTCTGTTCCCCCTGAAAATAGAATGCATACAAGATGTATATTCACAATTTTTGAAGATTAGATCCATATACAACATCTGCAAATCAACAAACGCATGGCTTAACCGACTAGTAGCTATAAAAACAGTCTGTAGATTGCCTTGGCTATAAAATTTGATCAAAATTTGTTCAAAAGAAAAATGTGTAATGCTGACACTATAATTATAGAAACAACACTTTGAAGCTCGGAGCAGGAGCTGTGTTTTCCTTATTTCTTCAAGAACAATGAAGCTTTGTTTTTTCCTGCGAGCGTGACTTCACCCAGCTTTATTTCTTCAAGAACAATGAAGCTCACTCAGTGGAGAAAGAGGTGGTGGCAAAAAAAAAAAAAAAAAAAAAAAAAAATAATATGAGGACTGGATGGTTATCCATCCAATTGTATACCACTACTAAACCATGGAAAACATGCCCACATGAACCGACTCACTCATAGTCATAGCATACCAGAAAAAAACACCGACCTTTTCCTTCCAAAAAAAAAAAAAAGGGAGAAAAAACTCAACTAGGCAGGCTCAACTGCAGAGAGATCGAAGAGGAGAAGATCCACAGCGAGCGAGCTAGGACCCACGTCCCGTGGCCTATGGGCTATGGATGATGCAGATCCATGGCGATCCAACGTGTAAAACAACGGACGAAACGCCACTTTTTCCAGCGAAAACCCTCTGTCCTCCGGTTTTTGGTCACTTCGGGATCGGAAGCTCTGCTTTCTCGCCATCCGGTTTTCCCTCCCGTCCCAAGTCTACGCTCGCCACTCGTGTCCGTATGGCGTCCCACGCGGCACGGACGCAGCAAGCCCACTTGGTCGTCCTCGCCCAACTCCGACCCCAACAAACTCCTCCCAATTGCCCGATCAGTGACCATCGGCGCCCTGCTGTCCTTGTCCGCGGTTACACCGGCACCGCTAGAGGCAGATGGAGAGGATCTTTGCTCTGCACTGCATTTGCAGAGCAAGCTCCAGGCTTCAAACAAGTACACTCGCCGGCGGCGTGCGAATGACATGGAAAGCTCGGAGAGAGGCGCCATGGAGTCATGGCGTTCGACGTTGCGTTCGGAGTGAACCTGTTGGTTTGTGTCGGAGATACATCCACGGTGCAACGTTTTCAGTCCTGTCTTGTCAAACAAAAAGATGTGCAGAAGACTGCATATCCATTCGGCTTTTCCAGCCCTGCAGCTGCGGCTTTGGACCTGGCAATCAGATCGCTTTGCAGGGACTAAAATGGAAGCGGGTTATGGTTATCGGATCGGCTTGAATGAAGCAAAAAATGCATCCAAGGCGACCTTTTTTTTTTTTTTTTTCCAGTACGTGGTGCTACCTCAGCTCCAGCGCCTCTTGTAGCCGATAGCTTCATGGGCAAGAGAAACCCTGCATTGCATGGCCTTTTTCCTCGCGTCAGCATCAAGTGGGTAAAAGACCCAGCTAAAGCAAGGGCCATCTCCTCATTTGAATCTGATCGGATAACTGTGAGAAGATTCTGAAAGAGGGTGGGTTTTTTTTGCCTGATCCTGTCCTGGGGCGGGGTCCAAAGTGGGGGACAGAGCACATTGTTCATCCAGATATGGAACGGAAATGACTGAAAGGAAACGGCCAAGGACGAAGGACAAGACTAGAGCCAAACCAAAGGAAGCTGTCAAAAAGTCGAAGCGCGTATCGCTCATTCGTTCGTTTTCGTTCTCTTGGCCTCCAAACAAAAACGCGCCATTGGGCGCTTCGGTGCTAAGGTTTGAAAGCTGTCCAGGATACGATACGATTAGGGGTTTGAAGCTGTCCAGGATACGATACGATCATAGTACGATTCGGCATTGCCGATTTGGACAGAGTCCGGGCACGCTTGCTTCCAAGTTCCAACTTGACTAGTTCAAGTCTGCGTAGTCAATCTTTTTTTGTTTTCTGGAACTTGTATACGTATGTCATTTAGTTGCCGTGACTATACCAAAGGCTTGATGATCCAGAATGATTTCCCTGGAACCATATTATAAGAAGTACTAGTAGCCTCGTTAAGCCTGACCTGCGAGTCAATGGCGTTAAAAACTATCCTTGATGGGTGTATCCCACCCCAGCGCTGTAATAACTGAATGTTTGTCTCTAGTTAATATACTAAAGGCAGGGGGTCATCAGACCCTCAAACTCTAAAAAAAAAAAAATAAGAAGTACTAGTACAAGACAGCCACGCCAGTCAAACTCTAGATATAGAAACCACCCTACCCAAATAGTAATGTAATTCGGCAAGGTCAGACGTACGCTGCAGATCGTACATTTGCAGATCACAATTTTTGGTGCTGAGGACGGTCCGAAATCTTAGTTCACAAGGCAATCGGTTAGGCAGGTCGGAGGATTACGGTTCTTCTGATTCGTGGTTGTCCACTCGTTCCACGTGATGGTATTTATCCTCTTTTTTAGGCTTTAGCTAATAACCGAACTGGAGATTGCTACTCCATCAATGCAGCCGCACTTGACTGAATATCGTGAGAACCACTCAATTCAATTGAATTTCTTTCAATCTAGGTTTTTGCGTAGCTTCTGTAGTCTTTACCAAAAAAAAAAAAAAAAAAAAAAAAAAAAAACAGCGAACCGAATTCCAGTCTCTTTCAGTCAGATATATGATCCCTTTCAGCCAGAAAATGGTGTTGGTTCTGATTTTTCTGTGTCTCTGGAGTACATCAGTGCAGTTATGCCAGGACCTGAATTGAATAAGACTAGATTCTGTAAGAAACCAGCGATTTGAATTCAGTTGTTGGAGTCTTGATCTGTGCAAAAGCAGTTAACTGGATTCAATCGTTCAGTCAGATGTAGCGTCCGAGTGCTAGTACAGTACGTACTTGGACAGGAATAAATGTCGTGAAAACACGCTCAATGTCGGAATTCTTCAGACATCTCCTCATTCAAGACCTGAAAGCAATAAGAAAACGTAGCTACACTACACATCAATCTCGTATCATCCTGCGCATCAATTTACACCTGCGAAATCGTTGCGTTCACACCGGGGACCTACACCGTGTTGACACGTTAAAAAAAGAAAAGAAAGAGAAATCTGGATAGGCTCTGTCTGTGGTGATTGATGCCTTTCGGCACATCTTTGTTCTTGAGAAAAGAATGGAAATCGATGGCAGTTTTGCCATTTTCCACACAGCCAATTTTCCTGTTCCAAATCCATGAATTTTCCTCTTCCCCAACAACCCCAAAATGACCACATGCCATCCCTGATCGATCGCCTCGATCTAAAACCAACCTGCAAACCAGCCGATTAGTCTCGTCCACGCACGAGGCAACCGATCGATCTTCCCAAGATGTACAACGACATGTTGCAGCCTACTACACATACACAGCCAGAAACCACCTACACGTACAACAAACCACGCACTGCCGGCGCTCACATGAAGAAACTAGCACCCCCATCAGCGACCAGACCACCGGTGCGCCGGCGGCCTGCCGTCATTGCGCCGCCTGCTGCGCGTAGGCGACGGCGCGCTCGAGGTGGTGCAGCGACTTGTTGTAGGTGACGAAGCCCATGAACCAGAACTCGAAGCCGTCGTTGGTGACGAGGTGCACGTACTTCTGCTCCGGCCGGTGCTTGTTCTCGCTGGCCCGCACGCACTTGACCTTCCGCAGCGGGATGGTCACCTTGTACGGCACGCGCATACGCCCGGCGGCGGTGGACACCGGCACCGCCAGCGACCGGTCGCTGCGGAACGCCACCCGCGCCGTCGACACGAACAGCATCCCGGCGATCGGCCCCGCCGTCGTCGACAGGTAGCACTGCGACGCCCGCAGCAGCTTCTCGTTCTTGTCCACCGAGAACCACTGCCGGAACATCTTCTCACGCCGCCCGCCTGCAGGATCTTCGCCGCCAGAGACAGCTTCCCCTTCACCGTCTCCGACAGCTTCGAACCCAGGGTCACTGCAAAGGAGCAAGCAACGTCAGTTCAACTGCATAAAAAGCCATGGCCATGAAGAAAGCATCGGCTTAATTCCTTCCACACAGCCTTAGATTAGCTAGAATTGTTCCATTCCAGCATGAAAAAGAGCATTAGAGTAAACTAAATACCGTGTTCTTTGATGCCCTGAGCGATCTTGTCTCCCTTCCTGCTGGCCGCTGCTTGTTGTTGATTGCTCGTCGGCCGATCGGTGGTCGTTGTCGGTGTCGTTGAGCTGGTAGCATCTGGACGAAAAATAGCTCGATCAGCTTCCATTTTCTTGGTTCCTTGTTGAAGTATTGAACTTAACTCGACCCGAGAAATCATCAAGAACAGAACAGAACTGGGGTAGGTGAGGCTCTCACCATGGCTATAGCTGCTGTACTGGAAGGAGCTCGGGAACTCTCCACGGTCGGGCGTCTGCGCCTCCTCCGCCGGGAAGTCGGGCTCCTCGATGCCATAAGCTCTGGTGCTCACCGGGATCCCAACCACATGGCCCTCCGTCTCCATCGCTTCCCCGAGTCTTTAGTTGTTTACACAGCGCGCAAAGACGAAGACGAAGACCAAGCAACAAGACCTGGCAGCTGCCGTGATTTGCTCGGTTCTTGCCTGCCGGCCTCAGCTCTGGATCGATCGGTACCTAACGTGCGGTGCGGTGGTTGCGGGTTGCTCAGGCCCCAAATGTGAAGGGGGAAAGCTTCTTTTATAGCCTTGGTGCCATCTATCTATCTTCCCCAGAAAGATCCAAACAGCCTCGGTGGCCACAGCACTTTGGAATTGGGAACACAGCAACAGTCCTCATCCCTTCATCATGATAAAAGCCCGTCCCGTCCCGGCCGCGCGACAAAAAAGCTCAGCGCGTTGTGGATACCTAATTTGCGACGTGTTTTTTATTTGCTGGCTTGCTGCTAGTAGTATTTTTTGTATCCATGGCGCTTTTCTGAAAGCCATGTATTTGTCGAGCTCGTTTAGAGTAAAGAGCATATGGAATTTATGCCCTTGGATGCGTCCGCATGCGAGAATGCGTTGGGATTCATGAGATGGCACCAAATGGTTGGAGCTCGGTGCGCAAGGCTGTCTGCGAGATGAGTACGTGCACGGCTTTACTGCCGGCCGGCCGGCGGCGAATCATTTGGAGCTTGCATTGGCAATTTGACAGTGTTCCTTCACTTTTTATCTAGTTTTACCGTGAGAAGCATCGAAATGGCTCGAGCGTTTGACTCGCTGTGCGTTGCGTTGCGTTGCGTTGCGTACAAAGAGAAAGAGATAACGCTAGGGTTTTAGCATGGGTTTTTAATAGAAGCTGTGTCCGTCAAATGACTGCCTTTTCTGCTTGGAACTCTCATCAAAAAGCACTTGGATCCTACGAAACAAGATAACTATTGTTGAGTGCAACTTTCCGTTGAGTAACATTTGGGCAATCATTTTGATTGTTATTAAGCGCCATTGTTTATTTTGGGATAGGGGTGGGTGGGTAAGGGAGTTGGGTAAAGTAAATTTGAAATTAGTTCTGACGGTAACAAAGTTTGAATAAATTAGTATTAGTAAATAAAGTTCCAAATTTTTTATGGGTCATGGTATTTCAGTTTATGCAATTGATACCACAAATTCCTATTTATTTTGCTAAGACGTCCAATTATTCAGCTTTATCAATTAAATTCTATAAACATGAAGAGTCAAACATAGTTTAAATGGTGATCATATCGCATACTTACCCATGAGGAAAGGAGCCCCATGTACTTCCTATTTATTTTGCTAAGACGTTCAAATATTCAACTTTATCAATTAAATTCTATTAACGTGAAGAATCAAGCATAGTTTAAATGGTTAACATTGGTGATCATATCCATACGTACCCACGAGGAAAGGAGCCTCACGTACGCAATAACAATAAGCTTTCTATGGTGATTTCACTTTATTAATTACAAAAATCTTCATGTCTACATCGACCACTGAGCCTATACATACAAATGTGCTAATCTCATTTGAGCCCAAGGATGGTTAATGAGACTAAAAATGATTCTTTCCCTTTTTTTGGAAAAATAAACTAGCTTGGTGATATTATTTGCATTTTATTTGACTTTTGCTGATATTATTTGGCCTTGCATGGAAAATATCTACTTTTTCCCTTTTTGCTTCTAGTATGTTTTTTTTTATTGTGAACTTCCTTTTCACTCCTGTTTTAAGATATTTGTGCAGACATCTTGTCGATTATACAGTAAAATAAAAGAGAAAACTATTGTACCTAATCACATATTTTAACAAAAAATAAAAGCAAGAGCTTTGCTAGTGAACTCATTAGTCAAAGAAAGAAAAGAAGAAATGATAGCAAAACTACACTAAAGGATAACACAGGATTGGAAAAAAAAAATAAGCAACTCAAACCAGCTCCACCAAACCTAATCATGGCTACAAATGTAATAAGGGTCCAAAGCCTCGACCGCCATACCACACACACCCAAAAAGGGGGAAGAGAAATTAATTAGTAGAGACAGTCCTCATGAAACATTCATGGGTACCTACCGTGGATTCACAACACACGGGACTATATATTGCTTAAATTTAGGAGGAATAATTGGAAAGCAACTACAGTTCTCTAATGGCTTATATGCATACGAATAGACACGTGTCACAAATCCATCGTGGTCGCCCATAAGTTTTCCACGGGACCGTCTCCATTTTTTTCAATAAAAAAAAGAAATTGTAGAGAACCAACAAAAGAGAGAAACATCAAGTTTTATTAAAAAAAAGAGAGAAACCGGAATCGAAAAGGAACAACCAAAAAGGGAAAAAAAACATGTAGAGATCCATTTTACAACTTTTGGACTACAAGAAAATCATCTCTAAGACACTCTACAGTTCACAAATGCCATAACCACTGACTTGCTTGAATTGACTGTTCATATTTAAACAGAAGCTACAACATTTTGCTAATCAAAAGGGTGCACGATGAAATTATTAAACTATAAAGGCACTGGCTCTTATAATATACACTTAAAAAGAAGTAGGTTTCGCACGGACAGAGGTGCTCAACTACACGCTCTAGAGAGGAAGTATAGCAGGGAATTGACGAAGTGTGTTTGCAATTGCATCCTCGCAACCTGAAGCAACTTACAAGCAAATGTGTTAGCGCTTACAGCAACATAAACACGCCTGGACAAAGTCAATCAACAATTGACAAAATCTGCAGCAATCATTGGAGACTTTCAGGTAGGTACCCCAATTAATCTGAAGCAACCCCTAATCAATAAAAACCGGGCGGTCACTGGGCTGGCCCCTGCTAGATTCGCACCGAATCCAAATCTGGGCTCCTCGGTGATTATCGCTGTAAAGAAAGCACGGCAATGGTGACACCTCCTCGCCGACGAGGCGCGCCCCGCGGTGGAGCCTCCACAGCACGACGCGCCCGGGCCTAGTGCCATGGCCTATTGGGGTGCGTGGGGGCGCAGAGGCACCGTCACCAGTTCGGCCGCCGGGTCCTCCCGGGCCCCGTCGCTTTGTCGCCGGCCACGGAGGACCGGGCCACTCGTCCGCGTCAGACGCCCGTGGCATGCCAATGCCATGGTTTGCTTGCTGCTGGAGTCAGTGCTGATCGATGCCAATTGGGGGCTGGCATTGGCATGCATGAATTTGGTCGCTCTCTTGTGGTGCGGTTGCAAGCTGTTTTTCCTTTCGCTATTGCTTCTGTTTTTTTATTCCTTTTCCTTTTGCTCTTGTTTTTTTTCTTTATATATCACAAGTGGCATTTCTTTTTCTGTCCACTCTGTCGTGTAAAGTTTGATGTTGGACCATGTACTTACGTGGAGTGGGGCTCCTTTTCAAGTTTGAGCATTCCTTTCCACAATATGTTAATGTTTGTACTCGCGAGGTGGACCAAATGTTTGTTTGGAGTTGAGAACATTCCAGTAAGAGCAAGGATAATAGATAGCTGGCCATCCGGCGTCGACGCCGGCTCTTCCGCCTACAGACTCGCCTGCATGCTGGCTTTTTCTTTAAGTGGGGCCCGATAGCTTGGCGACGTTGCCATTTCGCCCGCACCCCTGCCGCCGACTAGCGAGCGCCGGCTCCCCCTATCTCTCCTCCTTTCTCTTCCCCTATTGGATGTCGTCACAAAAGTTCTCTTTATACTTGCTCTAACCTTACCTAGCTAATGTCGTAGACTGATTGATTTTTTTTCCATTTTTATATGTGTTGCTTGGTGTATGTGTAGTTGTGTTTGCGTAGGAAGACTGCACTCTGCACACAGCTCTTGGCCGCCGATGAGGCTGCAAAATTAAGGTCAACGACGACGAGCGAGACCTTTTCTAGTTGCGTGCTAGTCTTAACATGTCTTGCGAAAGGAACCGAGGAATCTAAGCGCGAGGAAACTTGCACAATACTCCGTCGTTCCTTGCTCTATCACAAGTAGAAGGAATCTAGCAAAAAGGTGATACAATAAAGAGCGGTAACTGGAGCACGAAAGGTACGGCGACGGTGTGTGTACATCCGTGTCTCCGTAACAGGAAAACTGAAGTTGCCATCAGCTTGATGCTTCAGGCAGAGTTCCTCTAGAACATCGATCAATCCTAGTTCAACTCATTTTTAAATCTCCATTTAGTCTAGAATTTTATGTGCTTTGGGTACGTAGAAACCGATGCAAGGTCACCATTCTTGTTCATTGGTTCGATCGATAGGATTTGCCTCTGGTGGTTTCAGCTTCAGTCAAGAAGTAACTAAAACTCTTATAACGTGCAGTACAATTACCAGATGATATTTGCTCATAGTGTAGTTACTACTGGCTTATAAAAGGCAAGATAAAGTGGTATCAAGCAGCGACCGAACCGAACGACCAGACCGGTAGGATCGGAGGAAAGTAAAGCACTTTTGCGTGTTTGCCCCATGGGATCCTCCTAGGAACACCACAACACTGTCCATTCTCAAATCTCACTCACCCCAACGTCCCACTGTTGTTTCCTTAACGAGGAGGTGCAGCAACCGTGCGAGCGAGACCAAAGAAAGCCAAAGGCCATGGGCCATGGCTCCCTCCTCATCATCCAGCTTGCTCCTCCTCCTAGTGGTCGCCCTACCTCCTTTCCACTGATCCAAACCTCTTCTGATGCCCTGCACAGATTTCAGTCATAACCAAAGGATCAATCGGAGAGAAAGAGAAAGAGAGCCTTTTGACGTTGACCTCCACCGATCGGTTGCAGTTGCAGTCCGACGGCAAAAAAGCCGGCCGTGCCTGTTTGTAAAGGCACCCAAAGCACGGCGGAAAGCATATGCAGCCGATGCGATCGCTGATTAATTAGTCGGCGAAATCGCGAATCGTTCGTGCGTGCGTGCGTGTGCGGGGGCTCCACCTCCACATCCCTATCCAACTCCACTCCACTCCACTCCGGCAGATCGATAAGGATGGCTTCGTTCCTTTCCCTGCGTATTTGCGTAATGTAATGTAATGGAATGGAATGTAATGCGATGGATTAACACGAGCTGGCTATTACTGGATGGAGTATCTTTTCGTTCTGCTTGGTTTGTGGTGCGTTCCAGTAGAAAGCACATGAGGAATTGAAAGGCTCGTAAACTTAGCAGCAGCGATGGATCCGGGCCGACGACGTGGTTGCCGACAGGGGCGTGGTGCGCTTAGGCCGGGTCCCTCCCCGGCTTACATTGCATACACTCGCAGCAGCAGCTTGCACCACTAGCAGCAACATGCCCTTCCGTGTCACTGCTGATTCGGCTCATGGCCGCCTTTGCTCCTACCTCGTCCACGTGCGCCGCACGCCGTGGCAGTACGTCTGGATCGATCGTTGTTGGTGACCGGCCGGTGAGCAAGAGAGGTAGTAGGCTAGTACTAGCTGCCTGTATATATGTTGGGGATCGGGAGTCGGGACCGGCAGCTCCTGCAGGTCTGGGGAGCCTTGCCTTTCGTTCGGTGCGTTGTTGTCGTTGGGTTTTGGGGTGCTATAGGATAGGAGCTTGCTTGCAGTTGCAGGTGTGAACTGTGAACAGGACGCACATCATCTCCTACTGGTCCTCACAGACATTGCCAACTGCCAATCTTCTTGTATGCATGGGCGCCCACTTATCTTATCGGATCATGCAGTATTTGGTGTGCTTTCTCAGACTAGACCAAAAGATTTGGACCTAGTAGATTAGCTAGGACTAGGAGCAGGGCCAGAGGGGGGACTGGACAGGGTTGCGGTAGTTCATTGGTGTTGCGTTGGAAGATTGTGGCCGTGTTGGTATGGTTAGGTATCATCGCAGCAGACTCATGGACCATGACTACTATATGGGCAGTAGATAAATAACATACAGTTAAGCAGGATTTTAGCTAGAAGAGCACATGTTGGATCTGAGGATTAGTTTAGTTGTACACGTCACTGTTCTTCACACCGGCCGGCCGGCCTGGCATTGTGGCTTGCCGGTTGGAGTACCAGCATTGTAGCAGGAAAACTGCAACCTTAAAATGCATGGTTTACTCTGTCGTCTTCCTCTCATTCATACACGTGTACTATTGGACTACACGAAAAGTACGGCGAGACAGCGTTACAGAACGGGTGGAACTTGTCTGACAAAATTGCGCACCTACTGCACTGGCTCCATCTCCATGCGAAGCTGGCTTGCAAAGGGCCGGGAGCAATCAGGCAACGTACGACCAGTTCATCCGACCGAAAGGTCCCCAACTTAAATTTGTTACCGCGTTGCTTCGGCCGGTGATTCTGGAGTTCTTGCGCGTTGGCGTTGTGAGTGGTGACACTTGGAACCCTATGCAGCTCCCTTTGCGCTATGTAAATGGACTACAGTCAAGCACTACACTGTCGTCGTTAGCATGGGCAGATTAGATTACATGCTTTCGGTGTTCGCAAAAAAAAAAAAAAAAAAAAAAAGGCTTTCGGCTTTCGCAAACCATCGATAGGCCGGCGTATCCCGTAGGAACAGGCTTCCGCAGTACCCGTAGCCCAGCCCACAAGAGCAAGGGGAGCACCGATGGGATGCGGGCCGCGATTTGCACAGCATCTTCGTGGGCTCACCATAGTTCCCCGAGTTAACCTATAATAGACCAGTAGTGATTAAATGCACACTTAATCAATCGGGGATGTAGCTCAAATGGTAGAGCGCTCGCTTTGCATGCGAGAGGCACGGGGTTCGATCCCCCGCATCTCCATTCATTTTCTTGTTTTTGTTATTAGAAATTCTCAACTTTTAGATCCCATTTTTGTTGTAAACTACTTAGACAAATTCTCATTTCCGAGTACATAGAAATTATCAGCTTTTGAAAATTTGTAGTTATGTATGAAATCTAAAACCTGAATTTAACCAATTTTTTTTCCTGAGATAGTTTAAAGGCTCAAATATTCAACATGGGTATGGCTAATTGCTTGGTTAGTCTTCTTAGTCTAATATTACACTTTGCACAGCAACTTAGGCCAGTATTAATTGTATGCAATGTGTGATCGTGAGCTCCATGCAGGATAGAGGATTAGTAAATTCGAGAGGATACACTTGTGGTACAAAGATTATATCACAAGATATGTATATATGGCGACACTTGAACCCTCATCATATCGCAATGGCATAGCATATATGTACCTTTGCCCTTCCCTCCATGTTCTAGTAGAGATGGGGTTCATGGGCAAGTGTGGATACTTCATTTCATGAGCTGATGTGCATTGTTCAATGTGACGTATCTGAAGTATATGAAGTGTCAAGTATGAACTGATGCAGTCATGAGATTGCTATGAGGACTGTGAATCTTGCATAAAGGTTTTGCGAGATAATATTACACACGAGTTCTTGTATACTACTTGCAAGTCCGGATGCAAGCAACCAAACATAAGATTTAGAGAAGTCAACAGAAAAAAACCCTAATGGTGGGTTGAATCCTCAAAAATGACGCACACCGTGAACATGAAGGATTTTTTTTTTAAAAAATTTAGGTGTGGGTATCTATTTGTTTTGTTGTTTGTTTAAATGCATTTTCAATGTGGTTCGTAAAAATGGCTCTTTCCAAGGAATGTATTTTCAAGGGCAATTGTAGAACAGTCCTAAAAATGTCTCATTTTTTAGTATTAAGATCGAGGCGCAGTTGCAAAAGCCGTGTTTGAAATCTATTCGACCGTCATTGGAAATTAATAGTTTACCAAGATTGGAGTTTACCAACAAGCAAGCATTTCTGGACATGACAAAGATGATGACGATGACGATGATGTAAACAAGCCACAAAAATTTGGAGAGTGTTATTTAACGGTTTTAGATAGTCTATGAAGCTAAAGATTTTGTGGTCGGGTTGGAGTCGGTCGAGACTTAGTGCTAGCGACTCCACTGTTTAGGAAGCAGAAATCTGTTAGCATCGGGTTTGAGTAGCCAGATCTGGAAGCATTGTTTGTACGTGAGAGTAGATGTACTTCACATTAGAGAGCCGCCACGACCCTAGCCCCGACGCCTACCCCTGTGGTAGGAAGCCATGGCGCACGTCGTCGGGTTTGTCGTGGGGAGGAGCCACGGTGGAAACACCAGTTGCTTAAGGGTACGGAAAAACACGGACGGGGAAAAATCACACAGTGGAACAGAGCCCAAGGATATGGATGCGAGAAAAAATAGGAGGGTAGTTTGTCATTGAGCACCTTTGGCTGGTTTTAGTTGGACCAGAACAACTAATGAGATAATTGTGTCACCATTAGCAAGGAAACCTCAAGTTGATATTTTAGCTATATATTTGGATTCATTATATTAGCTAAACTTATACGACTAAAGTTTAGACAATGGATCAAAACAAGACCTTGTCGGTGACTCAAACATATTCACTACCGCCCATCGAAACTAGACGGGCGTCACAACACGTACTAATTTTACCACATAATGTGGCAAGGCACAAGTGTGGTGAACCCATAAACTTATTGTGGCGGGCAACCAAACATATCATTAGAAGTATAGTGATTGGAGATTGAGGAAATAAAACAAGCAAATGCTAATAATCATATGTTAATAAATTCATTGGGTAAAAGGCACTCTTGTGCTGACAGTTTTTTGGTGTAAATTCTTTTGCCCACCTGTCCACCTTCCCGGGGCTCGATTTCACCGGCATTACGACTTTGTGAGGCAAGGAAGATCGGCAGCAAGATTGGCGCCTAGTACCTTCTTGCTTGAGAGCTGTGTGAGCAGACTCTCGTAGGGCGGAGGCACAGAGGTGCGCCGCGCGCCGATAGTGAAATTACATCGTGTAACTAATGAAGAAATAGCGGGCTTAATTATATTGTCCCAATCAAAGTTAACCAAGATATTCCATTTTCACAAAAAACAGAAGTTAACTAGATTCCATTTCCATGCATCGTTGGACACGATGGCTCGAGAATCTTGAATGAGTAAGGCTTGCGCACGCTCTCTATAAATACGCACGGCATGGATCTCGAGGTATACACAACAAAGTTCATCACAAGATGTCGACGGCCAGCCTCCTCGTGCATGCTCTGGCAGGCCTCCTGCTCGTCACCTTCCCAAGTCTTTGCGGCGGCAGCGCAGCTCACGACATAAACCAGTGCCGGGGCGCCCCGCTGCTGGGGCCGAGGACGACGGGTTATGCGTGTGCGGAATGCTGCAAGCCCGGGCAGATCTACCAGACTTACCGGTGCTCGCCACCGGTCTCCGGGCACACCAGGGCCCTCATGACGCTCAAGGATTTCGACAATAACATCGACGGCGCCGGCCCGTCCCAGTGCGTCGGACCGTTCCCCAACAACACGCAGCACGTCGTAGCGCTCTCCACGGGGTGGTACGACAAGGGCAAACGCTGCGGCAAGAACATACGGATCCGCACCAAGGGAAAGTCCGTGCTCGCTAAGGTCGTCGCCGAGTGCGATTCCCTGCACGGCTGTGGCGCCGGTGGCGACTACGGCTACCAGCCACCGTGTGGCCCCCGCACCGTCGGCGCGTCCCAGGCCGTATGGGACGCTCTAGACATCACCGGGGACGAGGTTAGAGATGAGTACCCTATCACCTGGTCGATGTCGGATGCATGAAACTAGTTGTATCCAGCTCTACACGGCAGCTATATATTTACCGCTTTATTGCAACTGCCGATATGAATGTGTGTGTGTGGCGAGTGATATGTGTAAGTTCGTCATGAGTGCCTCCGATGTCATGTTGTCATGTTATTTCATCGATGGATCAATAAATGACACTTCGTATAAAAGCATTTGTCACATCAACATTGTAGGATCTTTGATGTGTATTTTTGGTGGATAATTTTCTGTACTTTGTTTTTAACCCCCCTCAAATTTATAGGCTTTTCTAAGTATTTGATGGGACATGGTTCCCAAAACTGTTTGGGACTGTTCCACACAAACTCTGCTCTATAAACTCCACTTGAAGCCGCTTCATAAAAATTAGAGTTTGTGGAGCACCTAGCAACTCCAAAGCAGAGCCCCTACTCAAGCCCCAATAGCTAAATATAGAGGGCGAAGCAAAAACATGACTCCAACAGGGCCCCTACTAGGACCCCGAAATTTGTTGGGCCAACAAAATTCACCCCTGAACCAAAAATTTGTTGGGTCTTCTACCGGCCCCCAAATTCTCCTTGACCACTCTCCACCGTGATCTTCTCTCCGACGCCCGCCCCTGCTCTTCCCAGCGGCGGGCGCGGCAACACCCTTCCGGTGGCCTCCCCTACTCTTCCCGGTAGTCTCCCCGCCATCGACGAGCTCCCTATACACCGACCCCCCCCGTGGCCGCCCCGGAACTGCGTGAGCTCGAGGGGCGTGCGGCGGCTGAGCGGAGGCGCGGGCGAGCCCCGCGCCCGACGAGGGCGGATGCGGCGGCCATGGGTTCCGCTCCTCGGGTGCGAGCTCCACACCGGCGATGAGGATGGACACGGCGCGACCCGGGGGTTCCTCCTCGGGGGAGCGAGTCCCGCGCCAACGATGAGGATGGCCCGCGAGATCGTCTCCGTCCCCCCGTTGCCACTCCTCCACGGCACACACGTGGCGGCGGCGTTGCCGTCTGAGCAAGACCTGCAGCTACCTTGCTCTCCTCACCGCCAAATCATGTACATGGCCGGCGCAGCGGCATGGACGACAGCGCAGCGCTGTAGCTGGAGGGGGAGATGCGTCGACCCGCGAAGAGGAAGAGGAAACGAGGAAAAAATAACGATGGATCCGACATGCGGGTTCCACAAATGTAGGGGCTCTAATATGTGGGCTGTTGTTGGAGTTGAAGAGAAAAAATGAGCCAACAAATATGGGGGAGAGCCCCCAAACCAAAATAGGGGCTTTGATTTAGGGGCCTCTGCTGGAGTTGCTCTTAGGTGTTCTCATAACTCTACCTTTTTTTTTCTCTCTGACTCAGTGCATGGAGCTAAAACCATTTGGCTAAAAAAAATAGAGCACACTATTACTTAAAAAGGATTTGTAGCAAGCTCAACAACAACAACAAAAAAAAAAAGATTTATAGCAACGATATCCTAGATCCTAGATCCTACAAAGTCGAAAGTGACAAATGTTTATATCAAGGAAGTTTCTTTTTTATTGATCCATTGACAAAATGTCAACATGATATCTGAGACACTCATGACATTGCACTGTATCCCTCCACATTCATATCGGTAGTCGTAGGTAGTCGTAATAAAGCGGCAAACATATATATATATTATAGTTGCCGTCTGTATGGCTAGCTCATGCATCCGACCAGGTGATAGGGTACTCGCCAACCTCGTCCCCGGTGATGCCCAGCGCGTCCCACACGGCCTTGGACGTGTCGACGATGTTGGGGCGGCACGGCGGCTGGTAGGCGTGCGGTTTGTCGCAGCCGTGCAGGGAGTCGCACTCGTCCACGACCTTGGCGAGCACGGACCGGCCCTTGGCGTTGATCCGTATGTTCTTGCCGCACCGTTTGCCGTTGTCGTACCACCCCGTAGAGAGCGCCACCACGCGCTCCGTGTTGTTGTGGTACTGGCCGTCGCACTCGGACGGGTCGCCGCCATCGCCGCCCTCGGAGAAGTCGTTGATGGTCATGATGGCCTTGGTCTGCCCGGACACCGGTGGCGAGCACTGGTAAGTCTCGTAGGTCTGCCCGGGCTTGCAGCATTCCCCACACGTGTGGCCCGTGTTCGTCGCCCGCAGCGGGTCGCCATGGCACTGGTCTGTGCCGGGAGCTGCGCTGCTGCCGCAGAGATTTGGGAAGGTGACGAGCAGGAGCCCTGCCAGAGCAAGCACGAGAAGGCTGGCCGTCGACATCTTGTGATGAAATTTGTTGTGTTTATCTGGAGATCCATGTCGTGCGTATTTATAGGGAGCCCGCGCATGTCTCTCTATCTCTCTCGCTCTTCGATTCTGGAGCCATCGTGTCCAACGATGCTTGGCAATGGAATACTCTGATTGGAACAATATAGTTTACTTTGATTGGAACAATATACAAGGCCTCCATTTCATCATTTACCTCTATAATTAATTTCGGTCAGTCAAGACATGCTGTGTAATTTCACTACCCGCGCACCTCTCAGTGGCTCCGCCTGATGTCAGTCATCATCAGTACTTTCAAAAAAAAAAAATGTCAGTCATCATCAGTACTGGTCATCATAGCTCAACCTTAAGCAAGAAGCCAAGCAGGAAGCTCCTGATCGCGCGCCAATCTTGACGACAGTCATCGTAGCTCACACAACTCAAGCAAGAAGCTAAGGTCCTGTTTGGATTAATTTTCTGCTAATAGTTAATTGGTTAATAAATGATATCTAATATTAGCTAGGTAACTATAAGCTCCGTCCGGTTAAGAATGCAAATCTATGTTTCCGAGGCCAGATCGGTGTTTGAGCGAAATTACCTGAATACCCCTACTTTATTCCTCTAGCCGACACTTGTGTAGGAACACGTGGATCGCGGCTGAGAAGAAGCGTGCTACTGTGGAGGTGCTCCTACGTGAAAGCTTTTTAACCACGGTCGACTACCCTTGGTGTCCTATAAATCTACTTTGCATTCTTTACTGGGACAAGCCGAAGGAGCTAAAATTGCATCCTTAACCGGACGGAGAGAGTACCTATTAGCCTGGAGGCTGTTTTTTTTTTTTTTAGATTACACAGTACAACGCAGACGCTCAACACGCACGCACACTCACCCCTATGAACACACGTAGGCTGTTTGAATGCACAACTAACGAAAAAATGGTACTAAGATAAATATTAGCTGCTATATTATCTCATTTGGTTCGAATAGTAACATAGTTATATCTATATATCTAGATAACAATTAGCTATTGTATTAGCTGCACCTGTTTAGATAAAAAAAGATAACTATTAGCATATAGCTATTATCTATAGATATCCAAATAGAACCTAACAAACTACTAACACCAAACTCTTCTTAGAGCGTCTCCAAAACAGTACGAACTAGCACTAGCTCTAAGCTAATACCTATGGTGGAGAGAGAGACTGCTTTAAATATCATGCTACGAGAGAGTAATACATCGTAAAGTGTGCGAGACTACTCTTATGTCGACTCTAGTCTCTTGTCTTTTGCACTATTTAATGGTTAAAAAATCATGAGCTAGCTATGAACTAGACCACTGGAGACGCCCTTACGACAATCTCAATGAGAGTTTTTATTTTCATCAAATAGGTTGCAACATAGACATTTTTTATGATATGGCAGTGTACTTAATAGGAGAGAGAAAAAATAGTATCATCTAGATGGAACTCTCTTAACATGATTACCAACTATCTATAAACTATGAAATTAAATAATATGAAACTCTAGAATGAAACTTTGAGTGTGGAAGTTTCATCCATATTTCATTATCTTGAAAACAACGCAATGAAATTGGCACTGAAATTGGCCTTAGACGACAATCGTCTGTCCTTTCCATGCTGCACGATGCGGGTGAGAGTTTAGGGAGGTGGATAGGTGGGAAAAAAAGGGGCGCATCAAATGATTGTTAGCACAGATGTGTCTTTTATTAGTCTCTGTTGTTTCAATTAATCAATTTGTTCTCAAGCGGCTAAATAATGTTCATAGCAAGTGTAATTGCTTCCACAAAGTAATATATTGGATACATACAAAACATGGTATCATCACAAGGTAAAAGTCCATGAGCGTGGAACTCGTCACCCCCTCCATCGGTGGCTGGAACAGTCCTACACCCCCCCTCTTGCTGCTCAGTTGGATGATCTGGAAGCATCGAAATGAAGTAGTCTTTAGAGGCGTCGCCCCCAACGTAGCCCACCTCAAGCTCTCCTGCCTGGAGGAGATAAAGAATTGGAGTTGCCTCATCTTCCGGAAGAAAGAACACCTAGCTAGACAATGGAGCAATTTGTTACATATGTAATCCAACTCTCCTCCCCCTCTGATATTGTATTTTTTTTTTGAACCAAGGCCTTGCCTTCCACCCCGGTGTTTACCCAACATCTGTGAAATATATTTGCAGGTGGGGCACGTTCTCGCCCCCCTTGACCTCAAAAAAAAAAACAAGGTAAAATTTGAAATGTTTAAGCCAAAAAATGGTAAAATTATTAATGATAGCTAAAGATAGATAACCCATTACATATATTTTTTTTTCCTAATATTATACATTAGGAGTGAAATGTACCATGGGTCTCTAATCTTTTCACATATTCTTATTGGGTCCGTGGGCTCGAAATGATCATCTAGATCCTTTATTTTTAAAATGGTTTATTCAGATAATAAATTCAGGTATAATCATGTGGTGGACCTAGAGTGAATTATATTTAGAGTGAGAACCTTAAAAAGTTGGAGAATTCATGGACCCCAATGGATTAGAATGCTAAAAATGTTGAAGGACCCACGATGTATTTCACTCTTTTTCTATCTCTAATCATGGATGTGCTGCCAGGACTGATTAGGTGCAACAGGCACTATTCCACGCACATATATCTAATAGCAACAATCATTTTATTAGTTTTAGCTCCTGAAATTTATTAGAATATTGTCTATTTTTAAAAAATATTTTAATCGATGTCAAGACATCTTTTTGAAATCTTTCCAAGCGGCACTACTACTAAGGTACACATCGAAGATCCTACACAATCGAATGTGCAAATGTTCTTATATCAAGGAAGTATGATTTATTGATCCATTGACAAAATGTCAACAACATAACATCCGAGACACTCATGAGAACTTACACTGTATCACTCCACATGCATATCGGTAATCATCATAACGCGGTAAATATATAGCTGCCGTACGTCTAGCTAGAACGTGTAGCTCATGCATCCGTCCAGGTGATAGGGTACCATCCGACATCGTCCCCGGTGATCCCCAGAGCGTCCCACACGGCCTTGGATGTATCGACGATGTTGGGGTTGCACGGCGGCTGGTAGGCGTGCAGAGGGTCGCAGCCGTGCTGGGTGTCGCACTCGTCCACGACCTTGGCGAGCACGGACCTGCCCTTGGCGCTGATCCGTATGTTCTTGCCGCAGCGTGTGCCGTTGGCGTACCACCCCGTGGAGAGCGCCACTATGAGCTCCTTGTTGCTGTGGTACTTCTTGTCGCACTCGGACACGCCGCCGCCGTCGCCGCCCTTAGAGAAGTCGTTGATGGTCATGATGGCCTTGGTGTGGTCGGAGACCGGTGGCGAGCACGTGTAAGTCTTGTAGGTGTGCCCGGGCTTGCAGCATTCCCCACACGTGTGGCCCGTGTTGTTCGCCAGCAGTGGGGTGCCCCGGCACTGGCCTGCAACTGCTTGGCCGTGAGCAAGGATCAGGAGGCCTGCCAGAGCAAGGATCAGGAGGCTGGCCGTCGACATCTTGTGAAGTTGTGATGGAATTTCTTGTGTGTATGTGGAGCTAGATCTATCCATATGTGCGTATTTATAGGGAGCCTGCGCATGGGTCACCCTCTCACTTAGATTCTGGAGTCATAGTGTCCAACGACGCCTGGCAATGGAATCTACGTAAGTAGCTAACTTTGATTGGGACAACATAAGCCAGCGCTCTATTTCTTCTTTATTGCCAGCTGTAATTATTTTCGGTCAATGCAGAGTTGCATACACGGCGGCCACATTGCAGATTTGCAGTGTAAGGCACGGCTTTAATTTAATTAATTTCACTACCGGCGTGCAGCGCACATCCAAGGAGAGTCAGCTCACATACCTAATGAGGTAACTATGTAACAGCGAACTGATGCTAGGTGCCAATCTTTGCTGTTCTTTCCGATGCCGGTGAAATCGAACTCCTGTATGTAACCGCGAACTCCTGCTAGGTGACAATCTTGATGTCCATTCTGATGCCGGTGAAATCGAGCTCGTGTATGAACATCAACTCTTGATAGGTGCCAATCTTGCTGTCCTCTCCGATGCCCGACGCCGGTGAAATCGAGCTCGTGTATGTAACAGCAAACTTTTGCTAAGTGACAATCTTGCTGTCCTTTCCGATGCCGGTGAAATCCAACTCGTGGAAGGTGGACAGGTGGAGAAAAGAAGGTACAACAAAAAAAACCTAACGGTCTGCCCCAAAAATGTCTTTTACCCAATGAATCTATTAACCTATGCTTATTAGTACTACCTCCGTCCCAAAAAAAAGCTTGCAATTATGGGAAACATGCCGATCAAACTTTTTAAACTTTATTTTCAAAAAAAAAAAAAAACTTTCTTAACTTTGACTAAGTTTTTTTAGAAAATGTGTGCAATATTTATATTTTCAAATAAATTTATTAAAAATTAGAATTAAAGTTTTTTCCGATGATACTAATTACTTAGTGTAAATATTTATATATTTTAATATATAATTGCCGGGCGGTTGGAAAACTTTAACTTCTCGGAAACGAGAATTGCATATTTTCCGGAACGGAGGGAATATTTGGTTGTCATTTTCTCAAAAAAAAAAAAAAAAATCTCTCGATCACCGTATCCTGCGGAGTTCAACAAAATTATATTTTTTATTTTATAATTTTTCACTTTTCCTATAAATCAGGTAACTGTGTGCTCTAGGCAATGCCCTTTGTACTCTACATGCTTCAATCTTATACTATCTTTGACAGAAAGAAAGTTCACACGCTAAACGGCGCCGAAAGGAAGTCTGAATCTCAGGTGACTGAAGAATAGCAATTCCCGTAATTTTTATGTGATTTACTATGATTTTTTAAAGATTCAGCTAAAATAAATAAATAAATAAATAAATAAGGACAAAACGGCTTTAACAATGGCCTATAACCGGTTAGGGAGGTAAAACAAACAGTTTTAAAAATTCATGAAGATGGTTTATCCGGTTTTACAGTTTTGGAAAAAAAAAGTAGTCTTTTCGCAAAAAATTGAGAAAGCACATCCATTGGTACTCTGGGGATGTTTGTTTCGTTCCATCTATTGGCACTCTGGTATTGGGTTTTCCACCTAGGCAACCGGCCCACGCAAGCAACAAAACAGCAAAACAGAAGAAGACGAGATGGTGCCCCGGGTCGCTATGTACCAGATGTTTGCACCCTTTTCACCGTTGAGGCCCCGGGTCGCCATGTACTAGACGCTTCACCCTTTTCACCGCTCCGCTTACCTGACCCTATGTGAAATGAATTGCAGACCTCTAAAAAATCGGATGGTTCAAAATTTGTGTGCGAGCTGTCGAAACACACTCGATTCTTATGATGTTGTTTCCTCGTCTGTCACCAAAATTTATGAGCTGGAAGGTCTCGAAACACTCGATTCTTCTTATGCCTTATCACACCGGTTGAAAATTTGTGTGCCAGAAGCTCTCGAAAAACTCGATTTTTCTTATGTCTGCCATCAGTTGTTTCCTCAGCCGTCATCACACTGTTGTTGGAAGCACACAAAACATCCGAACTATAGGCGAGCAGGGATTGGCAGTCACCCAATTCACAATTCACAGCAAGCTGAGCACAAAATGTCGAAGACCAGCCTCCTCGTGCTTGCACTGGTCACCTTGGCAGGTCGCTGCAGCTGCGAGGGATCACGACGGCCGCCGTGAGCTAGCCGACGGGTGCCAGCAGAGCGGCACGCTGTGGCCGACCAAGAACCACTCGTGCGATGAATGCTGCAAGGTCGGGCAGGCCTACCCGACATACCAGTGCTCGCCGCCAGTCACGGGGAGCACCAGGGCCATCATGACGCTCAACGACTTCGAGGAAGGTGGCGACGGCGGCGAGTCGTCGGAGTGTGACGGTAAGTTCCACAAGAACTCGGAGCGCGTCGTGGCGCTGGCCACGGGCTGGTACGCCAACGGCAAGCGCTGCGGCAAGAACATAAGGATCAACGCCAAGGGCAGGTCCGTGTTCGCCAAGGTTGTGGATGAGTGCGACTCCCAGCACGGTTGTGACAGGCCCGCACGCCTACCTGCCACCGTGCCGTCCGAACATCGTCGACGCGTCCCAGGCCGTCTGGGACGCGCTGGGCATCACCGGTGACGATGTGGGTGAGTACCCTATCACCTGGTCGGCTGGTCCAATTCTTGAGCTCTCTGGGACCAATAAATCGCAGTTCATGCGTGTGCTGTGCTGTGCCGTGCTGTGTGCGAGTATCATACTAAGCAATTTCGTGTGTTAATCCTAGTTCATACGTGTTAGCTTTCACTCTAAAGCTTGACTAGTAAATATGTATATCTGTTGCGACAGGACGTATAACTTGTTTTGTGGTTGGCTGGATTTGCCCATTCCAACAATAAGCAAATTACATATATCTTTGTTGAATTTAACAAGATTTGGTACAAGTTTTTATTTCAGTTAAATCAATTAAATTTCAAGATCCAAAGTACGAGTAAGTATTAGGTGCAATAAAGGATGGAACTTACATTGAGCGGAGATTTATTCTCCGTTCGTTTACCTTTCCCCCTAACTCTTATTCCCGGTTCTACAACCGGGAATAAAAAACCCCAATAGAACCGGGGAATAAAGGTCCACCCTGTACTAGTGAACTAATATAAATAGGTGGCTATTGTTTGCATCTACCGTGAACTTGTGGAAGCTAAGCCAAGCCACATGTTTAAGCACGAAGGGCAGTCAGCCCACGACATGCACCACGGATTCGCGGACTTTTACCGAAAGTGCATAATGCACTCAACAAAGGCCCGAATACACTCGGCAAAGAACACAAGATAAAGAATTTGCTGGCAAAGACCATTTTGTCGAGTGCGTTTTGTCGGCACTCGACAAAAGTTAAAATCACAAAAAAAAAAAAAAAAAAAAATTGCAAAAAAAATTGTGACTAATGTTGATTTGAACTTCGCAACCTCACCCTCACAACTCTCCCCCTCTACCACTTTGCATTAACTGTAATATGCTCCGAATTTAGTTTCGGTTCCCTACATATCATACAAAAGCGAGAGTGAATTGTTTGTTTGAGACCCTAAACAAATTCAAATAAAAAGGTGTCTAACATCGTTTGAAAAATTTGAATTTCAAATTTGAGATATTCGACATAGCTTTGCATGATAAGATGAATTCAAATCAAAACGTGTTCAATTACAAAGATTCATAACTTTTGGAGATCTACAATTTTTATTTAGGAAGTTCCTCCATTCGAGGTCATTTCAAAAATTTAAATTTTGAATTTCGACGTATCTTTGCATAATAAGATGAATTCAAATAAAAAGAGTTCAACTACAAAGATTCATAACTTTTTGAGATCTACAATTTTAAAAATTTTTAAAATTTTAAAATTCAAATGTAGCTTTCATGATAAGATGAATCCAAATCAAAAAGTTGTCAACTACAAAGATTCATAATGTTTTGGGATCTAGAAATTTTATTTTGGTCATTTCTTCATCCGACATAGTGGTAGTAATATTTTTTTACAAATCTTAGTAATCTCTCTTCTAGGTTCAAGAAGCTAAGAGATGATATGAGAGAGATATACAATTTGTGAACAACGTTATTAACGCTTTGTCAAATTAAAAAAATAACCAAAATAAACTTTGTAGGTTTTAAGAAGATATGAAACTTTGTAGTTGAAAAAAACTTTTTCATTTGAACTTGTTTAGGGCCTTAAAAACTATTTTGAAAAACTGATTCGTCAAGTGCACGTTTTTTTAAACACATCAAAATGAAGTGCCTATTTTCCTCGCACACATCAAAATGAAGTGCCTATTCTCATAGCTCTTTGCCGAGTGTCAAGTACAAAACACTAGACAAAGCTATCTTTGCCGAAGTTTTTTCTTCTTCTTTTTTTTTTTTTTGAATTGGCACTCGTCAAAGACAAGATTTGCCGAAAGTGTCCGATAAAATATGCTGGGCAAATACTCGACACTCAGCAATGAGCGGGATGACGGTGGTGATGAGCGGTGCTAACGAGTAATTTTCAGTTCCCGGTCATAAACGAGCAACGGACGTTGTAGTTGTACTGGATGAGGATACAATCTTCCTCTTGGTGGCCTCAAAGGAGTAGGGTTGAGGAGAATGATGGACCAAGATAGAACTAACCTGTGCTTTAATATTACTAGGAAACATGCCCGTGCGTTGCAACGGGAGTAAACATATCAAACGTTTATGGAAAACGCTGACTGAAATAACATTATTATTTATATTTTTACTGTTTCTATAAAATTTTAAATCTACACATATTTGTTTTATGATGACAATGACATGCATGCATATAGATTAATATTGTTAATAATAGTAACATACAGTACATCGTCCTATTAAACTTGTAACAAATTTAACCTTATAGTTTTTCCTATGTCATTGCAAAGCACAAAAATATTTACTCATAAATATATTATAACTTTATTTTTGTACTATCAAAGCATCAGTATCATTAAATGTTAAGTTTTATTACCTCTTGCAAAACGAACGTTCAAACGTCAAACTCTAGCCTTGAATTCATAATGTTATTTTCTTTCTTTTTGGCCTAGAAAAAAGACCTAGCAGACCTGCATGCACAACATGTGATTGCCCGCATGCATGGTTCCCTTGGCCGTAGCCTACTCCTTCCTCGATTGCCTGCTTAGCAGGGACATGGACAATAATCGCCGTCTCCCAGCACAGAAAAATGGCATGCCTGCCTTCGTGAGACTGGAGCATCTGCCTTGCGTCAACTGCCCTGTGATGGCAGATCCAGGTGCAGATGCGGCAGGGTACACGCGGCGGGGGCATGCTCACCGCCCGGCGTCCATGATGATGATGGATAAGCGTATTTGTAAATGTCTTGCTTGCTCTCTAGGGCCGTAGGGCCGTGTATTTCAATATATATGCATATGTATGTGAACTTGAGTCGGACTCCAACTCTGTTTTCAATTTAGAGCTCTTTTTTATTTAAATAATATACTACGTATCCTATACAGCCTTGGATTTGAGTCTTGAGTCGGACTTGAGTCGTATATTGCCATTGCCGATCAGGACATATACAGCAGATAGAAAAGGCCGGCAGAAAAAAAAAAGTGAAGCCATGGCAGACCTAAAAAAGGTGGTCAAGAAATTTTCTCTCTTTATTAGTAGGTATAGATTATTGTTAAATACCAGAAGCGCCCGTACGTTGCGACGGGTGTCCACATTCACCATGGTTCTCTTGTTGTTCAGCAACCTCCATGCTTATGTGACTTCCATGTTATTATCTTAGAAACTGCCTCACCCCTGTGCTTGCATGAGCTCATTGTGTAGGATGAGTGACGGACCTTGTGTTGCTAACATGGAGTCTGTTTTGCATCGACACATTTGAATCTATCTTGGAATTGGACTTTTAGTGTGTTTGGGCCCAGCGCTTCTCTAATTGGCATGGGAAATCTAACGATCATGTCCTGCATTTCAATGTATCTTGTGATAGGACTCTGCGTTGATGTTGTAACATCCCTTTAACTAAGAATGTAGATTCTGTTGGTTTGTTTATAGCCCTTTTGTTTTATATGATATATTGGTTCTGGATGGCTATGATCCAAATAGATCTCTAAAATTCCATGCGAAGAAGAAGAAGAAGAAGAAGAAGAAGCAATTCGGGATACACATCCAATCCTGTCCAACAATGTGGATGAAAACTGGATTGAAATGAAGCGCCTGATGTTTTTCGTCCACATGTAATCTCTAAAATATTTTTTCTTTTTTATTTTAATCCACTTTAAGACATGTGGATTAAAATGAATACATGCACATTTAAGTAAAGTCTAAGATGGATAAATGGGCATGCAAATAAATCCTAAGTCCTAGAAAAATTACTGCACCTAATGTTTTGATGTGGCTACAATCAGCACAGCTTTATTTTGGTCGATAAACGACGACACTGCTATGAAAATCTTCAAGCACATCACACCGTCGTTTTTTTTTAAAAAAAATCACCATCGGTATAGTGATTGAAGCTTGAGGAAAAAAGACAACCGTAAGCATAGGTTAATAAGATTATATTATGTAAAAGGTACTTTTGTGCTGACAGTTTTTTTGGTGTACCCTTCTTTGCCTCACATGTTTCCACACCTTCCCCGAGCTCGATTTCACCGGCATCGTGACGCACGGCAACAAGGACAGCAAGATTGGCACCTAGCCGGAATTTCCTCTTACATACCTTCTTGTTTGAGGTGTGTTAGCTGACTCTCGTCAGGCGGAGCCACGGAGGTGATCCCACGCGCCGGTAGTGAAATTACGCCGTGCCTTTCACTGCGTTGTGGTCTCCCGTCTCCCAATCCATGCTGCGTAGTGTACACGATATATGCAACTCCTGCACTGACCGAAATTAAGTAGTAATGTGTTATCCCAGTCAAAGTTAACTAAGTAGATTCCATTGCCAGGCATCGTTGGACACGATAGGAATTGCGCACGCTTCCTACCCTATAAGTACGCACGATATGGATCTCTAGATACACACAATAAATTTCATCACAAGATGTCGATGGCCAGCCTCCTCGTGCTTGCTCTGGCAGGCCTCCTGCTCGTCACTTTCCCAAGTATTTGCGGCGGCAGCGCAGCTCACGGCATAGACCAGTGCCGGGGCGACCCGGTGCAGCGGGCGCCGGGGACCGGCCCCACGGCGTGTGGGGAATGCTGCAAGCCCGGGCGCCTCTACCCGACATACCAATGCTCGCCACCGGTCTCCGGGCACACCAGGGCGATCATGACGCTCAACGACTTCTACGAGGGCGGCGACATCGGCCTCTATTGCGACGGCGAATTCCACACGAACAGGGAGCGCATCGTCATACTCTCCACGGGGTGGTACGGCAACGGCAAACGCTGCCACAGGAACATACGGATCCAGGCCAATGGCAACTCCGTGGTCGCTATGGTCGTCGACGAGTGCGATTCCCTTCACGGCTGCGACAGCGAGAACGACTACGAGCCACCGTGCCGCCCCAACATCATCGGCGCGTCCCAGGGCGTGTGGGACGCTCTGAACATCACCGGGAACGAGGTTGGCGAGTACCCCGTCACCTGGTCTGATGCATGAGCTAGCCGGATCTAGGCTAGGCTGGCTGGCTAATAGCCCCCTCCTCCGGCCCCTTTATATGCGCCGTCCGGGAAGCGTGTGCGTGAGAGAAACACGGTTTTTTAGACACAAACATTTAGGGACGGATGGGGAGTATACGGTAACTATATATTTACCGGTTTATTACGACTATACCAATATATATATGAATCTATGATCATATGAATTTGTGGTGATATAGTGTAAGTTCATGAGTGCCTTAGATGCAGATGCCATGGACATACTTTATGAGCTCTAGATATTTTATTTGGATTCATCATATCCCAATATATTTCAAATATCTTTTAGATTTTATAGATGTTTAGATGCATTTTTATGTGAATAACTTTATCAAGCATTTATCACATTTTTTAAAGGATAAAATAATTATCTATAAAAAACAACTTCAAAAACAGGACAAGAAGGTAACTTGAAGCATATGTGAAGTAAGATGACTGTTTTTTTTTTTTCTATCAGGACACTCCAAACCAGTCATCTTCTTCCTTTGATTATCCAATATATGTCGAAACTTGAAGTTCGCACTAATAAGAATACAAGAGTAGCCGCTCACCAAAAAGCTATTTGAAGACCGCAAAAGCCACTCGTCACTAACAACTGATTAGTATCCATTAAAAAACAACATGGGGTGAAGCCTGAAGGAGCCCTCTAAAGAACGCATACATACAATCTTTTACCATCTGAATAGAAACATTAGAGAATGACACACCTTATTGTAGAATAGACAAAAGAGGAGATCGAGATTGCCAAATTGAAACCCAACTTCTACTCTCTCTCATAAGCGTACAAAATGCCAAAATCTTCACCGATGCTAAATCGAATGCCTTCGAGATAGGGACAGCCCAGACGGACCTTATTCATTTTTTTTTAAGGTCACCGGGGAGAGACGTTCCCCCACCTGAATTTTTTATATATCTAAGAATATGCCCGTGCGTTGCAACGGGAGAATAAACAACTATACGACTTTAATAGAAAAATAAGGTAATGGAAAAAATATTATCTATATATTTATATTTTACCTTTTCATAATTTTTATGGCCCTACAAAGAAGCACAACCACGAGTAGTATTTGGGAATTTTATATGGCGCATGGCGAGCTCGTCATCACCCCCTCGTCGTCCGCTCGTGCTATTATGCTGCTGGTTAGAGTCCCATGGGTGGTCTTCACTTTTGACTCCTATGTCGCCGGTTCGAACACCACTATGCTATCCGCCTTCAAGGGTTGCTCATCTCTCGTGCCCAGCAATCCAGGAAGTAGACGAGCCCGATGACAAACACCACGTTCAGGAGCGCAGTGTCCAGAGGGTGATCGGAGGGCATGTTCGTCGTCTCCATCTTCCGGCGTCGCTGCTGACACCTGGTGTCACGACCTTGCACATCTGCCGCCACCGGCGCCACCTGCTACAATAGTCTACTTAGATGCGGAGCACCTTGTACTCTCCGGTGGCTGGGACTTGCCAGAGCACAATAGGGCGTCGCCGAGTTGACGTTATTCCTATGATCGACGCCCACGTCTGAGACGATATGCCGGTGGCCGTGTCAACCACGCTAGTCAGTCCCCAGCCATGCAATGTGCAGAGTAGGTCGGATCAGCATGGATGACATTGTCGTGCAGGTCAACGGCACAAACCTCAGCTGCCTCGTCGATGTCGTACGTGGTGGCGAACAACGATGATCCGGGGTGCCGAGTGGCGGGAGGTGTGTGCCCTGGGAGCGTTGGTTGAATCCATGGTTTGATCCGTGTTTTCATCAGTGGAGCTGCAGCGCCTAGTTCCATCATCGTTATATATATTTGCAGTTATAATTATAATCTCACGATTATCGCAAGACGATTCCTTATAAATCATGATATGCTTGATTGATTTCCGAACAATTCCACTGATGTCTATGTACTTCCGCAACAAATCTACAAAAGAATTATCCAACGATTCGTCTGCACCTCAACGGCCGGCCCCACCCAAAGTCTGGTTTTGTATACGCCCCACCTAGGGGACTCACACCCCTGCTCCTGATCACCGCGACAGCCAGGGCGTTTTTGTTTCGCCAGAGAGAAGGTCTCTGTCATGGTGACTTCCACGAAGCAAGGGCACAAGGCAGTTGCCAGAGTATGCGGACTATGAATTCTATTTTTACCTAATATAATATAAGTCCGTATTTGGATCCGATTTATCCTATACTTACATGATAATATAAGCGTATTTAGATCAGATTGTAACGGGCGGACAGAGTCCAGCTACCAAAAGATGTCGTATGCCCTATTAAAGAAAGGTAAAAGAAAACGTTGGTGAAAAAAAAGTGGTAGAAATTTTCGTGCTTTAATAGTAGGTATAGATTGGCCCAAAACGGCCCTCGATACAAAGTTTCAACAATTTACAACGGCACGCCAAGCACGGGGGCGAAAAAGTGACAAACACCAAAGGGGAGGAAGCAACCACAACAACAACACCACAACCACCAAAACACATAAACCCTTCAACGATGCCTCCAGGGAGGCGAACAACGCCGTAACGTAATCATCGTCGGCCAAGCACGAAGTGGAGCTCCACGGTGGCTTGGCAAGGCTTTCGCCTAGAACATGTGCCAAGGTGTCGGCGGGTCGGTCGAACCGAGAGGCAGCAGAAGAGCTAAGGTTCTTCAATGACGCCTTCAAGAAGGAGATCTCGTCACACGCCTTTATTCATCGTTACTACCACTACCTCACTGATGACACCATACATCAAACTCAAGATCAACAAGGATAAAAAAAACCTAACTTAAAACTATGAAGGAGAAGGGATCAGTTTCCATTCCTCACTGTTCACGGTGAGGTCACCGTTAGAAGAGAAGAGGGGGACAGACGTCATCGTGAGAGAAGGATGGCGGCGGTGGTTGTTGAAATATCATGTAGGCTGATTTTTAGAGTTTACTAGGAAAAATGCCCGCGTTCGTTGCACCGGGATCTCTATATCTGCGCGATCTGCCGCGACTTGCTCATCTTGCCTAAGTGAGGTCGGTGAGTAGTGCTTTCTTGTGACTGCGGCGCAACGTCAGGAGGATCCACCTGGGGGGTCAGCAAAGGTCGCCGTTCGGGACCTCTTCACGGCGCCGACAATGACCCCAGGGTGCCTTCGAGGGCTTCGAGATCGACCCTAGGGGCGCTTCTGTCTCCCGCCATGCACTTGCCCTACCATCTCCAACGATGGGCACCGCCGTTCAAGCATGTGGAGATGTGGAGACATGGATCGAGACATGACACGGAAGCGCAAACCGTCCACAAGCGAGTCACGAGACCCACGGTTTGGCCGCCCAATATACGTTTTTTCAACGTTGCACAGGAACAAGGCCACCGGCTCACCGCCGCCGCGAACCACCAAAGTGTCACACTACTGAGCCCACACCGCGCTAATCGCGAATCACCCCAAAAAGCCTCGACATGCTTGCGGCCTTGGTGGCGGCACTTGCCAGCATCGTGTCTCGCCGCCGCCTATTCGTTTTATTTAATTTGACTAACTTATACGGAGTATTTACTACCTTATTTATTTATATTTATTATACCATGTAAAAACGACAGGAGATTAAGTCCATAGGTTTTGTATGGGTGCTAGCCTCCAGGACCGAATCCTGGCCTAGTGCGTTGCATGGCTACATGTAGAGTCCTATACTAACTTGAGACAAACCACAAATACGGATCCGAATATATGCGAACGGGCGGTGGTGAAAGAAACCGAAGGTGAAAAAAAAAGGGGCGAAATTTTTCTCTTTATTAGTAGGTATAGATAATAATGAATCGGCTTTTTGACGTATAGGGGACTAATAACAAGCCCGGTTAAGGCCCATATAGCGCAGACAGAAAAAAAAAAAGAGGGCAAAAGAAAAGAGGTGAACGAGAAATTTTCTCTTTATTAGTAAGGTATATAATAATAGAAAAAAAAAAATCAAACTGCAACAATAGGTTAAGAAACTATAAAATAGACTGGTTTTGACGTTGAGCGCGTCAAGGCTAGTTGGCAATGGGCGAACAACAGCTGAAGGCATTTTGAGCCCAGCCTGCTAATGAAAACACTTTTGGGCCATTCTCACTTCGGCCTGTTATTCGACGCATTCCATCTGAGACTAAGCACGTACCATGCTTCACTATTGTCAGAGCTATCGTGCGTGATAAATCATTGTACCTGCACCTGATAATAATCCAGTACTCCTGCCCATAAATTATTGCGCCGGATGAGCCAGCGAAAAGCATATTCATTGCCACTTCGATGTTGTCTCCGTTTTTAATCACTTGACGATCCAGACATGCGACATCGCTTTTGGCTTTGGATGAGATGCTTGTTCCATTGGTCCACTCCTGACGATGCCTTGCCCACTCGAGTGCGCCAGAGTCTTTAGTATCGTTTATTTAAAATGGGATAAACTCAGCTTGATATGGAAATGGTGGTGATACGGATTATCTAAACTTACAAAATCAATATTTGCAGGGCACGATTTTGCCCGTCAGTGTGGACGCCTAAGGATATATATTCGGCTCAACTTTTAGCCGTCAAAAGTACCAGCCTTACGGAGGAAAGAATAGGGATGTGGATGAGACGACCGGGGCAACGGCAGGTCTCCTCACTTTCTCATTTCTCTGCACTGCGCCCGCCTGTGTGCCCTGTCAACCTACTCCTAGGTTGCTACTACTGCGGTGCTACCACCCCTTCTTCCTCCTCTCGCAAGTCGCAATTCGCAATTCTCATGGCCTGGCCCAAGGAATTGTGGCTTGCTATTCTCCTGCATGTTTTAGTTTTAAAGAACAAGAATTTATATTTTTATGAACAAAAAACAAAGGAATTTGGCTCATCAGTCGACAATCGTCACCCTATCACCTTCTATCCCATGTGAAAACTGGAATGCCTGAGCTCATTTCAGAATTCAGACCAGCTTTGCCGATCTTGATGCTTCCCATCTCCGTGACTGCATTGTCATTTTGTCGCGTGGGCGCATGTGCAAGTGGCAAGGGATGACTAGTACTCCAGCTTTTTGTATGTTCCTGACGAACGCTTGCTTTGTGTATACAAGTTCTTTTCTTTTTGCGCGCAAAACAAAACTATATCTGTGAGGTCTAAATCTAGTTTTGTTAGTATGTATGTAGATTTTCTTTTCCTTTACACTAAATGCTCTTCTTCTAGCGTTAAGACTTCAGAGCAGAGGCTTTGGTAAAAAAAAGAAAAAGACTTCAGAGCAGAGGGGCAATCACCTAGCAAAAGTTTTCCTACCTTCCTACGACAAATTTCAATTCAGTAACCCGATTGATGCTCAGCTGAAACTAAGAAACCTTCATAATCGTACCATGAAGGGAAGAAAAATTGTAGGATGGACCACACAAGGAATTGTAAAGCACAAGCAACAAATAGTCGAGAAGAAAGCACATGTGTTTCTCCCTGCAAATCATGGTGTTAGAACTCGAGAAGAAAAGCACCGCATCGCCCAAGGCCGAATCGGTGCAGATTTTGCATTTCCAAATCACCAGAAGCCGGGGCATCGATCTCCTAGGCTAGCTGCGCATCATCACCAATGCAAGAATCGCAGAACGCAAGGCCACACCACCCTACCATCTTTCTTCCATTACACAAACCTCTTCTTTTATCAAAAAGCGAAACCACAGGAGAGCCGAGAGCGGCGGCATCCGGAGCAAGAAACCCACCCAGACCCAGAGTTGTGGCAGAGCGGATCGGGCACCGATTCTTCACCGTAGCGGGTCGTTGTCGCCGGGGACAGGTACGAGGTCGGTGGCCGCGGCGGGAGCGGCGCGGCCGTCGTCGAAGTTGAGCGCGTAGCTGAGCGCGTCGTAGTGGAAGCTGAACCTCCGGCCGCGCCTGGCGCGCTCCGACCGCAGGCGCCGCAGAAGCGCGCGCAGGCGCCAGTAGAGGCCCCGCACCAGCCGGCTGCTGCATCCCCCCCCCCTTGCCACCGCTACCACCCCCGCCTCCACCGCCGCCACCACGGCCGCCATCCACCCCCGGCTCCGGCTTTACCCTCCGCGGCCTAGGCTAGACTCTACTTCTCCACTCTCCACTCTGCTGCTCTTTAACACTAAAGACTGTGCAGTGGTCAGTGGTAAACCGGCCGTCCGGCGCATGGGAGGAGAGATGGCGAAGCGGGGAAAGGCGGTAAAGCGCGCGCTGCTGCTATATAGGAGGAGTAACACTAACGCCGTCCGTCCTCGACGCCGGACGGCAGTAAAGGTACCAGGCGTCATTGTGTGTTAAATATTTTGGGGTTGAAATTTGCGTGGTAATTTTTATTTATATTTGATAATTATTATCTAAATAATCGTAACCAACTTAGATTTAAAAGATTCGATCTTCGCACTTTTTAAAGCAAACTGTGAATCGCTTTTTTTTATTTATCTACATTTAATCTTTATAAAAATACGATAAGAGATTCGATGTGACGGTGAATCAGAAGACTTTTAGGTTTCGCAAAGAAGAACTAAACATTGCATAGCTTAACCGAAAAAAGGCGTGAAGACGTTTAGTGCATTTGTGATAAATATTATCCTACCATGGATTAACTAGCCAAAAGAATCGCTTTCAACAATGTATATCTAAATTGTGTAATTAGTTTATTTTTTTTTCTCTATTTTCATCTCCTGACATACGTCTTTTGGTGCGTTTATTGTTTCGATGTGATGGGATGTGATGGGAGTGCGAGAAAATTTTAGAGAGAAAACTTTTGGGATCTAAACACACCCAATGTTTGACTTCTTGTCCATGGTAAAAAAATGCTTTTAGGACATGGAGGATGGACCACTAGAAAAATTCAAATTTAGATGTTCTAAGTAGTATATGAACTTTGATCAAGTTTGTGAATAAATATATTTTCTATTATGGCACAAAATATGTAGGGTATGTTTGGGGCGTGTTTGGTTCCCTTCTGGGTACCGGCTACATCAGCTCTCGGGAGACCGGCTCTCACGGCCAGCAGCGCGCGAGTCAGGATCTGCAAAAACGAGATTCAGTTTCGTTTCCGACAGCCGGGTTGAGGGGCTGATTACTTTATGCGAAGGTGCGAGCCAGACGGAGATGCAAGCAACCAATCACCCCTCACCTGCATGCGTTGAGTTTGGCGGTGCTGCAGCCAACCAAACACTCGTCGGGTGCATGCGCTAAGCCAGGTCAGGCCGCATACAAGCAACCAAACACGCATTTGGTGTCGCTTCTCCATAGGCTTGAAGAAGCTCTGGCTCTATGATGACGGGTCTAAAACGCTTCTCCACGCGAAGGCATTTGGTGCGGTTTCGCTTGCTATATTTTCAAAGGCGATGAAGAAGCCCGCGGAGAAGCGACACCAAGCCAACCTTATCATTCAATTCAAGTTTTAGTTTAAACTTATTAGCTCGACTTATCAATCATGTACGATTAAATTTAAATTTTAGTTTAAATTTAAACTTATCAGCTGGGCTTATCAAATCATCTTTCTCTCACAATAAAATATAGCGTTGGTGGAATGGTGGACTTATCAGCGGCGTAAACTATCAGTCGTATTCATTTTTTTCCAACGAGAAGTTCCACCCAAGCCCCATGGACATGAACACATGGCTAGAGGTAGGGCCGGGGATGGCCGCGGTTGGACTTGGGAATTGGGACAAGAGGGATGGGCTGCAGCAAAGCTGGCGTGTGGGTCACGTGGGTGGACCGGACCGCCAGTGTGGCTGGCCGCTGTGGATCGGCGAGAATTTCTTGCGGGATTCCCATCTGCGGCTTGGATTCCCGGGCCACAGCGCTTGGATCTTTATGTCCCTCCAGGCTCCAACCCCGGTGGCCGGTGCAGTGACCAGTCCAACCCCGGAGTGGAGATCAAAGCCACATACTACACAAAAGATCAGTTCCATGTTACAAGCATCCGGATCCACTCTTCGCAGGATAAGAAGAACAAGCAACATGATGGCCGACTACTTAGGCCTTGTTTAGATTCTTAAAATTTCTAACCTTTTTTCATTTTCTCCATCACATCATATTAAATACACCAAAGGCGTATGTTTGAAAGTATGAAAATGTAGGTAAAAAAATAACAAATTACACAGTTTAGATGTACATTCATGGGGGACGAATCTTTTGGCTGGATTCTTTCAGTGGTGGGATAATATTTACCACTAACAAACGAAACGTCTTCGATTATGCGATGTGACATACGGTTCAAAAATTTTAGCCATCTAAACAGCGCCTTAGCTAAACAAAGCTTTAGCTTCGCGGACTGCAGGAGATGTAGACTTTTCTGTGTTTGTGCTAATCCAGCGCATGGTCATGCGTGTCTTTTTAGATGCGCTTTCTCTGGTAGCGAACCATTAATCTGTAATGGTTACAGCGCTTCCCGCTAATCTATAATGTTATGTTTTCTTGTAAAAAAAAAAAAAAAAACCCGGTGGCCGGTGCAGTGGACTCTCGTCTCCTCGCTCTCGTGCCCCTCGTCGGCATACGGCGTGCGTCCTGCCACGGAAAAAGGGTTTTACCGGTTTCCCCACCTGCCGGCGTCCTGCCGTCCTGGCCTGCGCCTGCGATGCGAATTCATTGGTACAGTAGCGGGCACGAAAGAACAGTAAACGAATTGAAGGATCGGCAGCGAAATTAAAACGGAAATTGTGTCCTCGGATCACGGCAAGGGCAGCACAGCTCCTACGCTCACGGGCGCAGCGGTTGTTGGCTGTTGCGGTGAGGTTTCAACGCCCGATCAGACGGTCATTTGTCGTTTCCGCTTAATCTGGGGCGCTGAGATCGGGCACACTGATCGTTTCCACTTAATGCTGCTTAATGCAGATGGTGCCATGGCTCGTGACTCCAAGTCCGAGGTGCATTATTCAAAAGAAAAAGTTGCTGGCTGGTGCAGGCGGAATGACAATCGGAGTGAGACGTCATCTGTCGTGGACTCGTGGGCACAGGTCACAAGCTGAGCTGACTTGTCCAGTTGAGACGTTGATATTTCTGTAATGTCAACTTCTATGAATCGATGGCCCCCAGTCCAATCACATCCAGCATCCAAACTTTGGGTACCCTTTCTCATCACCGAGATTTTCCATCACATCAAATCCTATTCTCGGTCACAAATTCAATACTATAGTGTCAAATTGATGATCTTTAGGTGTCAAATTTCAAGAGATTACAAATAATCAAATTCAAGACTAGAGTGCCACAGTCTCAAATTGATGACTACATCTGCAAATTCGATATTATAAGGTTAAATTTCGGGTACTTAAAAAGCCTATTATAACAAAAGTATCCCTTAGAAAGATCTTCAACAATACTACCTAAAACACACTCTACCTAAAACTAAATTTAAGTAGCTAGGAGTAACAATTTATCTACTACCCAGGCCACCTCCGAGCCCTTTTTACTTGGCGAAGAACGTGTGCGTGAGGCGTAGCGATTTAATGCGACTTTATATTAAGGGACGAGTAGTATATTTTGCTCTCTTCCCCAAACGGTACTACCTAAAGTAGCCTACCTAAATTTGTTCTACCGATCAATGACCGGTGGGTCCCAAATGCCATGAGCTTCTTCTTCCCGAGCATAAGGTAGACGGATCGACGGCCTTCGGGCTGCCGCAGCCGAGCCTTGGGTAGGGAGGTCGTTGTTCGCGCCGTGCCTCTGCGAGGAAGAAGGCCACCGCCGGATGGAGCGCCCGGCCGGATGGGATTTCGGCATAGGTCGTCGAATCCGCGCGGGGGGGCAAGGCGTCGCGGCGCCCTCGGCCGGGAGGAGCTCTGCCGCTCACGCCCGACAACCGGGACGGGTGCACGGCGCGCCGAGGTCCAGTCCGGTGGAGACGGGCAGCGTGGGGCCGGGTCCCGGTGGCGGGAGGCGCGGCCACAAGGACAAATTTTAGCGGGTCGGAGCCGGTGTTCCGTGGACCGGGTTCCATCGAGGGGAGTGCGAATCAACGTGGGAAAGAAAACGAGGAGAGAGAAGGTTTAGTCACCATGTGTTGGCCAACAGAATAGGTAGAGAAGAGGAAGATTTAGGTGAGACAACAAATTTAGGTAGTTGAGTGGGTAGGCCGTGTTGTTACCCCCCAACTATCTAAATATTGGATAGGTAGTCACTTTAGGTAGGCAATTGGAGATTCTTTTACATGCCCTCTTGGTTGGCGGCGTCCCCGTCGATAGCGGGCGCCGGTGGTGACTTGAACTTCAAGATTTCTTGCCCAATCCTTCGCGAAGAAGGTCTTTCATAGGGGTGGGTTTGCGTACGTGTGTTCATAGGGGTGAGTGTGCGTGGCGTGTTGAAAGCGTCTGCGTTATACTTAATCACAAAAAAAAAAAAAAAAAACAATACACATAAATCATTCGGAAGATCTACCGGATCAACGAGATAAGAGCAACAAGTTGAACACAAAAAGGCAGCAAAAGGCTTCCTCAAAGTGCAGCGGGTGCGGCCGTTGCAATCAGCTAAAGCGAGCATTTTTATCCGGGCTACGATTCGAGGCAAGAATGTTCTTCACTTCCTATTGAAGGGAACAAGATTCTACGGCCGAGTCTCTCGACCGACCTGTACGAGTACGACTGCTTGGCCACTCTAAGGTCTGAATTCTCAAAGGTTAAAAGAAAAAGAGGTCTGAATTCTCAAAGTGTGCGTGGCTCGCCTCCATTTTAATTTTGTTCCACAGTTGTACTACTAGTTCTTTTGGGAAAATAAAAGGTACGGATCAAATGAATAAAAAATGCTGATGATGATGACATGATGTCCTGGTGGGTCCGAAACTTTGGTTGTGCAAGGCAGGATCGGTTCTGTCCAGCTATCCATGTCCCCATCTCCCTTGCGGATAAGTTTAAGGCTATCCGCACTCGTATTCTATTTTCTTCCTCTATACATCCTAGTCGTGAAGATTCCCCATTTACGATTTTTTCCGCACTCATCTTACTTTATATCTCTACTCTATATCAACTCTACCTTTCATGGGGCTCATTTATAACTTTATCTAAATATACCCACGTGAGATCTTGTTTTTGAAGGATTTATTGAAAACGAATTTAATGGTGCAATCGGAATTTAATTTTATTTTTTGTTTCTAAGTTATAACATTTTTTTAAGTTACTTCAAACGTGGGACCCGCCGTCACCTCACTTTTCTCCCTCCCACAGGCGTGCGAGCGGCAACGCGCGGGCCCTGTGCGCCTGCCCAGTATCACTTTTCACGCGCGCCACAGACAGCGAACGAGAGCTGGTCGGGTTCTTCAGTGTAGGTGTTAGCGTCGCCCGCTGCAGCGATTTTGGTACTGGAGGGAGCAGATTTTGGTACTGGAGGGAGCGTAGCGTGCGCCTCCCAGTACCCGCTGCGGGTAGTCTAACGGTGTCGATCAGGAAAAGAAACGAGCATCGAGAAAAAGGCCTAAGGTCAACTAGTCGTAGTATTTTATGATAAGTCGTAGACTCGTAGTACTCCCTCTGTCCTTCGTCGTTTTAACTTTTTGAACTTCATATTTGGACCAATCATCTGCCTTATTCGAAATATTTATATAAATTATAAAATAAATTAATCAATATTTAAGTATTTTTATTGATAAAATAAGTCGTAATAAAATAAATTATATTTGTGTAAAAATTTTAAGTAAGATAAAACATCAAATAAGATGAGTGCGGAATGCGAGGGTACAAACTCAGTGGTATTTTGGGGAGCAGTTCTGTTGGCGAGCCGCTTCGTGATTCACTGATCCAGGAGCACGAAGGTGCACAAGACAGGCGAAACCGTTCACAAGTGTATTTACGTGAACAGTGTGACATTGATTGATTGATGGATGGAGGAGGAAGGACATGCAGTGCTGGCTGTCAGATGAGCAGATGGAAAAAGGAGCACGGGTTGATGACTTGATGGATAGGAGGTTTAGGTTGTGACTCCTCCTGCTGCCCCGGCTCGTGCACCGCCTGGGCAACAGCACGGTAAAGAAGCTCCGCTTTTCAGGTCCGGCCGTCGTGGGAGTAGGACCATGGGTGGGTGCCCGTGACACTGTGTGCTGCGCTGTGCCTGTGTGGGCAGTGGGCGCGTCCCGCCTGCGACTGGGACTGCGAGACGACGGCCGGGCGGCGGCCGGCCACTTGGGCGTGCCTGCTGGGAACCGGGCCCCCGGTGATGGATCGCCGTCTCCACCGCCCAAATCCAGTCCAGATCTGGCGCGCCCCTTCCACTAACCCGCTTCCCAACGCCCAAACATGCCTCTACTACGGCTCTACCGTTACGATAGAGAGTCTGCCGTCCTGCAGCCGTGTACTCCGTACGTAGGACGCCGCAACGAAGAGAAAGCTGGTCCTACACACATGGCTTGGCAGCTGGTCTAGCCGGAAACCAACACACAATGTGCGGTCACGGATCTCCACCCCACCGCATGCACGAGAAACAAGTTGGACGCACTGTGCAGACTCCTCTCCACAAAGGATCTTGATAAAAATCCAACCCACCAACCCATAAGTGCTTGTTGTCAAAAAAAAAAAAAACCATAGGTGCCATACCTAAAGCTTCAGCCAGCATTTGATTCGGGCCACGTTTAGATGGCAAATTTTTTTTTTTCAAAAGTTGCAAGTTTTGGGCCCTCTCTCCATCACATCACATTAAATACTGTTCAAAAGCGTATATATTCGGGAAAGCAAGAAATATAGGTAAGAAAAAATAACTAATCACACAGCTTCTATTGTATATCACGATACGAATCTTTGAAGCCTAGTTAGTCAGATTGGATAATATTTACCACAAACAAACGAAACGTCTTTCTACGGTGTCTTCTGGGGAGTTAGAACAGTGTGTTTTTCTTTAATTTTTAGCCAACTAAACAAGGCCTCGATGTCACACCACTGTAAAGCCCAACCACAGCTCGCAAGTTCATTTTCTATATGTCACTCCACTTCAGGGCCCAACCACAGCTCGCAAGTTCATTCAATTCATACCCCACTTAGCTCACTAAGCTGCTAAGGTTCAGCGGACAAATTGTCTGCGCCACCACCTTGAGTGCAGCCACAAGTCTACAACACTAGCATGGCGCAGCCAACCAGCCACACGACGACGAAGGCCACACCTAACACAGTCGCAACAACAGTATGGCGCACTGCACAACAGTGCGTACCACACCCCTGCCATGAAAACAAGCTGGAGGTGACCTTCAATGCCAATGCAATTTGTTCAGAACATTTCATAGTATTTAGCTCACCGGTGCTCAATGCAATTTACGTATACAAAAGGAAACTTTTTTACACCTAAATTTGGATATTATACAAAAGGTAACTTATCAGCACAGTAGGACACCTCCCATCTTCACCATCTTAAATATCGCATGGACCATTTGGATCACCGAGCAAAGACCTCTTCTTAGTGTCAAAAATTGGGAGATACGGTCTCCCCATGGTGGACCAAGTGACCTTCGTAGCTACCTTGAACATCCTGCCCATCACGATGCTCCCCTTACTAGTTTTGTGCCTCCGTGCGGTGAATAAGAGCTCATGGGAGCTGTTCTTAGAATGCCTACCAAGCCCACGCCCAAATTCTTCTTCCTCGCAACTTATACCGAATCGCAGCTTCAAGTTACAACCAAGTTCCACAGCCACCACGGCGTGTGCCACGACCACCATTGACGACGACAAGGCACCACCATCCTTTGGTTCCATGGGGTCTAGACCAGGTGCAGAACGGTCATATAGTATTATCTCGTCAAAGGGTCCACAAGTTGTCGCAGTAACCATGCTGAGGTTGTAGCCCGGCATAGCCCTCTTGACCTTCACCACAATGGTAGCCTCCACAGCAAATTTCATGAACACAAAGCGGATATCGAGTGGTCCAAGCGGACCAAATAAACGCGCTTGGCGCAACGCAAGATCACACCCAGATGATTCGCTAAACATGAAGCAACCGTCAATGAGTTCTCCATCTTTTGTGTCACCACCATTGCCTCTAACCTTGAGACTGTATTCAACAATCACATTATAAAGGCGCGGATATTCCTCGAGTAGGGGAGATCAATAATAGATTAGGCGAATCCTGTTTCAACAAAAAGAGCTAATTAGAATACTCCAACATTATTAAGAAACTTTGGCGATACTAATATTGCATGATAGGCATTTGAACAAATAACCTCAACTTTCATGGAATACCTTATCGGCTATTACCAATTGTGGAAAAAGAAAAAAGAATCAAAAAGTCGATATTCAAAAATCGATTTCCCTTTTTCCTCATAGCTCATGTGGCATATACTTCAAAAATCAACCAAGGATAATGAAACACCTCCTAGATTACAATTGATTTAAGAGGGTGTGGCTCTTTTGGTCTAAAAGCCTAGTAATAGGTTGGTCCGTTTACAGATATATATATAATATATATATGTACATCTTCATGTCTATCTTAAAAAAAAAGAATCAATTATTAAGGTTGTATATTTCTCTTGAATGTTCTATTTCACTTATGTTCCATAATACCACAAATGAACAATATAAAAAACCATTGCCCATTAACAAATTCAGTGGTATATATAATAATACATACTCATTGGTCCACACAAATCATAGGAGTGTAGGACCTAGTCGACATACTCCTCTTGTCCCTGAATAAATGGATTTCGGAGTTATCTTAAGTCAAACCTTTTAAACTTTGACTGAATTTCTAGACAAAAAAACGTTAAGATTTATGATATCAAATTAGTATCATTATATATATATCATAGAATATATTTTCATATTGTGCTAATTTTATCTCATAGATGTTACCTTTTTCTATAAAGTAAAAGTCAGTCAAACTTTGATCGGCATAAATTCTAGGAATTAATTTATTTGGGGACAAATAGAGTACTAAACTAATAAACAATTGAATACATAGTAAAATAATGTTGCCCGAGAAAACAACAAATATAGCAAAGTATAAAATCAACTAACCGGAGTAATCACTTGTGCATGCTCCCTGAACGATTGAAGATATAGTTCTGCAATTTATCCACATCATCCCGCACGGCCACAAAGCCATAAACACTCATTCTTTGAGCATGCATGAAATCACCGGCAAACCTCAACGAGAAGAATTGAAGAAGTCCAGATGATGGATATTCATTCCCATCAGGCTGTGTAAAACGCATGCTGCCCACAGATGCTAAGAGTTGCAAAAGGAGATATGAATCATGAGTGTCAAACTAAAAATATTTGGGAGAAGATAACAAAAATACAGTTAAAAGAGTCATTACTGGGGTTCGTGTTTGTCATTCGAAATTCCCGATGCCATGGATGGAAGCACCTAGGAGAAGGTGAACGTGGAAGGATTTCAACAAAACTAAGTATATCGTCGTTGTCGCTAGTCTCATTCCACTTCATGATTCTTTTGAAGTAGTCGTCGGTTTCCTTTATATATTTGGCATCATTCTTGTAAGCATTCTCTAAAATAAAAAATTATGAATGTTTATGCTAGCCATACAAGTGTATGTCATCATTCAAAGCTCATAAACATTTAATCATGAGCAATAGGTAAAAGTGAAATGCATGAGGAACAAGGCGATGAAGGCCACACAAGTGCAGGGCATTAGTTGCAATCAAAATCCATGGTATTATTAAATCATTAGTATCATAGTATGTAAAGTAAGATGCATGAGAAACAAACCAACATAAGACATATACAAGAATACAACAACTCCTAGTTATCATCAAAATCAGTTGTACAAAGTTCAATAATTGACAGCACAAACAAAAAATACGGCAGTTCAACAAAAAATCTTTTTAGTGGGAAGGGACATCTTAATATTAGGAGACTTGCAAAATGATGCACTTAAATGTAAATAAAACCTTTCCAGATTGTTGTTCTTTCAAAAAAGGCAATGCTAGTGTGCGTCTAGAGGGAAGTCATTGATCAAGTTTAGGGTTTACCAACCAAACTTCTGTGATATTCTGAAACATTATCTGCAGTCCTTATATTAAAAGGCCGACGGTATGGATGTACTCAAGTATAGCCTCCCAGAACGCCACATGTGCCATATACTCTTGCTCATCTGAATCAAATTGAAAGATCAATATGAACTAATTTGCATTTCTAATCATATAATTATTGAACGTTTCATGCTCGAACCCGTTATTGTTTTAAAAATGACTAAATTACAATGTTTCACATGAATTTTATGGGATTCCTAGCCTACAGGAATTGCAGTGTTTTTAGGACAAATTGTTGGCCCTCAACTATGTGCAAACTCAAATTGTATTCACAACATATCCTCCCCCCACCCCCACCCCAAGATCTGTATCAAATATATGTGAAGGATTCCTCTACAGGTAATAAATCTACATCAAGCAAACAACATTTGGCAGCAACACGCATTAGGACCCATGCAACTTCCTTCCATAGTATGAGTAAACAATAAATCTAGGGGAAATCATATTTTCTGCCTCCCTCGACTCCACTATGTTCTCAGAATTTGCAAATCAATGCGATGGAACGGAACCAAGGTGGAAATCGAGCACGCAGAAAAATAAAGGTAGCGAGCGATAAGCTAAAAGATTAACCAGGATCCTCCGGCGGCGGAATCCCCTTGCGGCTTGCGAACTCGATGTCGACATGAACCATGAGTTTCGGCCGGATCTGAGAACATAGTGGAGTCGAGGGAGTCTCCTCGCCGTCAGGCTCCATCGAAAAAGAAGCCAGGCGCTACTTGGGAGAATAGGCTAGGCTAGGGGTTTCGATCCGAAAAAGAAGTTTGAGACCTGAGACTTGAAGGTTTATGGAGTCGGGGTCGGGCACAGCACAGCACTTTGGCCCAAATCATGCACCTTCTCTGTCATGGCTCCAGGGACATCCACCTTCGTTTCCTGGCGGGCAGGCTCGCTCGAGCGACGACGCCGTGTGTGCGGTGAAGTGCTCACGGTTTCACCAACCGCTCCTCGCTCTTCATCACCAACGCCGACACCGCTATACTCTGACTGCTTCTCGACGGTTGTGGGAGAGGATGAGCGTGCGCAGGTCCCGGAGTTGGAGCAGCGACGGCGGGATCCGCCCGGTGAAACCGGACTTCCTGAGGTCGACGGTGCAGGGCACGGGCGCAAAGGCCGTGGGGAGGTCGCCGGAGAGGAGGTCCCGGCGAGGGCCGGGAAGCGGAGCGCGGTGACCAGGGGAGACTGGGAGAGGGAGGTCAACGCGAGGAGCATGGCGGCGCTGGAGGCGGAGTGCGTCCATGGAGTCGATGGCGAACTCCACGGCGTCCACGGAGCCGCCCAAGTCCGACGAATTGGAGCCCCCGCCGCCGAAGGGCTTCTCCGGAGCGCCCCACACCGGATCTAGAGCATCTCCGGCGTGTCCCTCCACGCGATGGTGGCGCGGGCAGCTGCTGCTCGTCACTGCGCGCTCCAGCAGCTACTCGCAGCAGCAGCTCAGCGCGCTCACGGAGTGCGGAACTCGAACGCCGGTGATGAAGTACTCGTGATCGCCACAGCGGAGCCGGCCTCCCCGCTGCCGATGCCCTGCCTCCTTGTCCCTCACCATCGTCATCTGCACCATCGCGCTCTCGTCCTCTTGCCCCTCATCCCTCTCCAGCCACTCCGCCATCAATTGCTTGATGAAATGCCTATGAAGACTTGACTTCTACTCTAGTATGTTTGGTAGCATGCTGGGTCACCGTATCAGTCGTTTTATATATTTACTTGTATGGTACTTTGTTTTTTGCTGTTTGTTCAATGTGGCACCAGGGTTACAATCTGGTCAAAGACTCTTGCTCCATTCCCTAACATGAAGCCTGGGTTGGATTCATAAGGTTCCCAATATCATATCACACTGCTTTCCTTGTTTTGTTTTTTTTTGTTTTTTTGCTAATTAAAAGAGATGTGTTGCGATGTTAATGTATTCCTATGTATCACAATTCTATTATGGGATAAATCTATTATTGATGCAATGTGTTTTTTTACTGTCCGGACACATGCAGTCTGAGCAATTGGGTTTAAGATGTTTTATACCTTTGACTTTGAGTGACCTTTGTGATCTGAGCTCTGGTGTGGGCTGAGGTTGGTGTCCACAAGATTGGTTAATCACTGGGAATATGACTCAAGATTGGAGATGGAATATCTTTGTATAAGAATTGGACTGGATAGCAGTTACATGGAGTCACTGGACCTCACACCATACTCGAGTAATGTTTGTTTGGGACTGCATAACTTGCCAACAAGTTCCAGTTTAGTGATAGTAGTTAAGTTACAAAAAGATTTTGCCGAACCTTTAGGGTGGGTCGCATATCATTCCTTCCTGCAGCATGATGTACAAGGGCTTACCAGAGCGAGATGTGAGATATTTGAAGATAAAGCCAAGGTAACAAATCTAGTTTGGAGCTGTTGACTGTTTGCTGTTGTATTTTCCTAAACGTTGGTCAACTGAAAATGTGTTTAGTTACACTTTGTGGAGACACAGGAATTTGGGAGCCAGGGGCGGCGGCAAGATACATCTCCAGCCTCCTGGAGGAACTGTCGTCTCTACGCCCTCAACAAGAACGCAGGGCACCCTTTGCTCATGCTCGGTGGGGGACTCCTGATGAGGGATGGATCAAGGTTAACACAGATGCTGGTTTTGACAAAACAGCCGGCACCGGGAGCACTGGGACTGTCATTCGCAACTCGGCCGATCAGGTGTTGGGTGCAACAGCTCGGTGGTTCGACGACGTTGATTCCGTGCTCTCAGCTGAAGCCCTGGCGGCACGTGAGGGACTGGAGCTCGCTCAGGAGCTTGGGGTTGATAAAGTGATATTGGAGGTTGATTGCCAAGAACTGGCAGGCTTTCTGCAAGGACCGGAAGCGATCTACTCATCGGTAGGCGGCCTGTGTTTTGATATCATAGAGCTAGGAAAGAGTTTTGTTGATTTTCGTGTGTGTTGGGTGCGTAGAGAAGCTAATTCAGCTACACATGTTTGTGCATCGTTAGTCTCTGCCACTGAACGTTGTTTCTTTTGGATAGATGTAATCCCGGACTGGCTAGTTCACCTAGCAGCCGCTGATTGTAAGTCCTTTAATAATGAATGAAAGCTCTTTGGTTCCCTAAAAAAAAAAAAAAAAAAAGAGAGACAGTGAGAGGATGCTTAGTTTCATTAGGAGGTTTTAGGGGTTGTGATGAGGTGAGCCACAGATCAAGTAGGAGGGTGAGTTAGGAAGCAGTTGGTGGCTGGAGCTACATCCAGCAGTGTGAGCGTTGTCAGAGACAGTAGGAGGAAGGTGGGGCAGCGGCGCAAGGTGATGTTGCCAGAAAACAGAGGACAGCATTTGGATCTTTATCCAACAGCTGAGATGTGTCCAGTGCAATTTCTTGATTTTTAGTTGCCTGTCAAATATTTGCACCCTTATATTCTTCCGAGTGAGCTGTCATAAGAAAAAAAGGAATATTTTCAGAAAAATGTTTGTGCTTTAGATAATATATGAATTTCCTTGTTTTTCCAGAAGACAGCTTACTGGTTTATTAAAATTTTAGGTTATGTCTATAGGATGATTTATTACATTGTGCTTAAAATGTTATTAGATGTCTCATGGATGATTTTTTTTGGTTATCAATTGTGCATCGTGTGATCGTGTCTTGCTTTTGTTTGACTGCTAGGTTGGCCAGCTTTGGGAGGTATCAAATTAAGTTCACAATGCACCCATGCTCTTCATGGTTGCGAAAAATGGACTGGTAGTGATGTGTTGGTGCCATATTTGTTTCCTTTTCTCTATGTTAATTTAGCATCTGTTACAATTTCCATATGCAAGATGTTCAATCTTTTTAAATTACATTTTTAGTTTTTGTGGCCTCTCCTTCATGAGAAGAGCAGAGTTTTCCTTCTTTATATCAAACTCTACAAGCCCCAAAAAGGATGGACTTTGGTACATATTCTATATTCATAAATGATTGATATCTGACATTCTTTCAACATGTAGTTTTTTTGCCGGGGACTGTTACTCAAGGTCTCACAGAAGCCTTCGGAGGCACTTAGAAAACTAATTAAAATGGCTAGATTTATGACATGAACATATAGTAGAATTTACTTGTGGAGTCTTCTTAAGGCATGAGCCAACCCATGGTGTGTTCCTTTCAAATTTGGACCATTGCAAGTATTCCTTCAGAAGCAACTTCCCATTCCACAAATTAATAAGGTTGTTTGTTCATGAAAGGAGCGAGTGATCTGTCCAAAATTGTTAGCTCCACGGAACAGTTGTCGCATGTTGTGATTCGTCGAACATGGCATGTCGACAGTTACTAGGGAACGTATATGTGAACCAAAATTTCGACAGATCCAAAGCTTGAGGAGGAGGAAATACAGGTTGGAAGCATGATTCTGGATTATAAGAACCATCATCAGCAGGACAACAGAATGCACGGTTCGTCACGCCCAATACATGGCCATAGGGACATAATACTGCACTTCATCAGCAATCACATAGTTGAGCGAGCCTCCGGCGTGCCGGCCTGCGCGCTCGCAGTCGCAGCCTCGCCCAAACCAGCAGCTGGCCACGGGAGTAGTCGGGCAGGCGGACGCGGATCAGATGACCACCAACGACGGCATGCATGCCGGCTGTGACGCTGTCAGCCGCCTCATCCACGAAACCGACCGGCGAGACGGCGATACTCCGGAGAGGTACCAGCATTTGATTTTATCCACTCATCACCCTCTCGATCTCCACTGATCATGGACGTTCACAGGAGGGACTGGGCCAAGCTTCCACGGGACCTCGTGGTGGAGATCGCCGGCTGCCTCCTCGGCATCGACGTGAGCGAGTACATCCGCTTCCGCGCGGTGTGCAAGCCGTGGCGGTGGTCCACGGACGACCCGCGCGGCGTCCTCGACAGCCGCTTCTTCCCCCGCAATTGGGTCATGCTCCCCCAACTACGGCAAGCACGACACGCCCCGCCGTCTGCTCAACGTCGCCACGGGCGCGTCTATCGCCGACGACTTCCCAGAGTTCTCCGGGCACTACCCACTGGGATGCGCTGATGGCCTACTCGTCCTCGAAAGCGAGGCGACATCGTCCGGAGGCATCCGCCTCTTCAACCCGCTCACGCACGCGATCACCGACCTCCCAACCGTGTCCTCCGACCCCTCGATCAAGGCGCTCAGGGCCACGACGGACTTCGGCACAGGATTGTCCTACAGGGGTTTCGGCGTCATCGACGGCGCCGGCGCCGCCGCAGCCTCCCCGCCGACGGTGGTGTCTTTTTCTGGCTGGGAAGGTCCCGATACTCGCCTTCATTAGGCCCGGGGAATCGCACTGGTCTCTCGGCGACACGAGCGTGCTGACTTGCACAGCGCGCGAAGTGTTCGTGCTCTCGCTTCGTGGCCGCTTCTACCTGTCGACGCCCACGGGAGACGTGCTGACCGTGGAGCTCCACCCGGTGCCCCGGCTGGTGCACCTGGTTAGGATGAAGACAACTGCCCCTGGGGAGACCGCCACGGTGCCCCGCTTCTATCTTGCCCCGTCCGGCAACAACGACGCCGGGATGCTCATGATCATGATGCAAGTTAGTGGAGAAGACTTTCAAGAACGTATTGAACAAGTTGAGGTGTTCGAGGTGGACGTCCACGGACGGAGGCTCATTCCGAAGAGCACCGTGGGTGCTGATCGCGCTGTGTTCGTTGGGTTAGTTCGGGCGCTGTCCATCTCCACGCAGCTGTTTCCCTCCATCGCTGCCAGCGCCAATGCGGTGTACTTCTGCCATGAACAAGGGTATAGGGGACAACTGTTTCGCGTCTTCCACATAGATAATGGACGGGTCGAACCGGCGGTCGAATTGCAAGTGCAAGGCCCATTCAACCTCGACATTTATCTAGCTTGCTGCGTGGATGTATTTTTCTTCTGTTAGAAAATGGAATCATCATTGTATAAGAAATTTAGGGCCTGTTTGGTTTTATAAGTCGGTGACTTATAAGTCAAAAAATTCAAAATAAGTAACTTATTTTTGCTAAACGATGAGGAACTTATAAGTCATGGGACTTATAAGTCACTTGCAACTATTTTCTTTTCTTTTTTTACCCTAACTTATTAGTCGGTCATTTTCTCTTCTTTTCCACCTGACTTATAAGTCACTTACAACCAAAAGCATACATGACTTATAAGTCACTAATTTTTAGTCACGACTTAATAAGTCACCCTGACTTATGGAAACCAAAATGGGGCCTTATTGTAAAAAGAAATTCACTCGTACCACATTCATCTTGATTGTTTTAAGCCATATGACTTATTAAGTTTTACACATTATGTGGTCTGCCTTGCTTTAGGATTTGTAATAGCGATTCCATCGGGAACCTTTAGGTAAATATTCAAATCAAGTGACTCATATATGTCATTGAAATCAATGCCGGATCGTTACGAGAATCCTTGTTTCATTATGTTTCAGACTAAAACCCATTTAAATTCCACATGAAAGTTTTTTTGAAGTGTAGGTATTGCTGATGAGGCTACCTTTAATTTCTTTTTAATGAGATTATATATGCCTTAATTGCATATTTCCATTTGTCCCAGTATAAGTGTTTTTTGCACTCTACCATGGTCTTAGGATCGGATCATTTTGGATGATTTCATCAATAGTTGATAACCATAATCTTTTAGCCATATAATTCTTTTAGAATTTGTATAATTTGTGGAAATTTCTTGTATTCCTTGTGACGGTTCGTTATTTCCCAATACGATAGCATCAAGGCTCTATTGTGAAATTATAAGAATTTTTAAAAATAGTTAGTCAACGATAGTAATGTTTGACTTAGGATAAAACTAATGTGACCTATTAAAAATAGTTAGTCAAACTAATGTGACCTGTTTGACTTAGGATAAAACTTCTTCTCCCCTACTGCCCCCTCTTCGCAAGGTGTCATAGGTGGGACGACATGGGCTCATCCGGGCCTGAGTAGCCGGATCCGGGCTCTAATGGTCCGATCCGGGTGCCTCTGAGTTTCTTAGATGAAAATTTTCAATGTGGGGATGAAGAGAGTTGTCGCCTCCCCACGCGTTGCTCCTTATGTTCTCCCCCCCACTGCCCCCTCTTCTTAATTGTCACATGTGGGGACGACATGTGCTCATTCGAAAGTCTGGGCGGCTGGATCCGAGCCCCTAGCGGTCGGATCCAAATACCTACATGTTCTTTGATGAGAATCTTCGGTGTGTGTGTGTGTGCGGGGGTTGAAGAGAGTTGATATGCAACCATTGATCCGGACATCGGGGAGATGAGCGATGTGATGATTGGTGTTTGCGTAGTTGCTTTGTAAGTTTGGAGCCGGTGGGAGCAAACAAGAAGATTGAAGCTTAGGCTTCTAGTTTTCTTACTTTGTTTTTTTTTTTAGCTTTTTTCTTGTTTTGTGTAATCTCTCATACGAGGGTTTAGGGTCTGAGAACTCATGTATCGAAGTTAGCTATATATATATATCCACTTGTGGATGTATTGGCCGGATTGAAAATATTCTTCATCTAATATAAAGGCATAGCTAATAACTAGTGCTACTCCATTCAAACAGGGAATAAGAAAGAACAGGCATTGTAATTTTTAATTAGCATTGCCAACTAAGCCTGTGCAATGCAAGAAACAAGAAACATGGTTGTTTCTCTAAGGAAGTAACGAGTGATCTGTCCAAAATGTTGAGCTCCACGGAACAGTTGTCGCATTTTGTGATTCTTCATCGAACATGGCATGTTGACAGCTACTCAGAGTACTAGGGAACATATATATGCACCAAAATTTCGACAGATCCAAAGCTTGGAAAGGAGTACAGGTTGGGTGTATGTTTTTTTTATTATAAGAACCAGCATCAGCCGTTCAACAATCAACAGAATGGTTCTTCACGCCCAAGACATGGCATGGGACATACTGCACTTCCATCAGTCGTCACATAGTTGAGCCTGCGGCCTGCCGAACCTCCGGCGTGCCGGCCCCACCTGCTCGCAGCCTCGCAGAATCCAGCAGCTGGCATGAGTGTTTAGCCACCGGGACTATAGTCGGGCAGGCGGATCCGCTGATCAGACGATGTTCAACCAACGACGGCATGCCGGCGGTGACGTTATCAGGGGCCTCATTCACGAACCAGACCGCGGTACTCCTGGGAGGTACCTGCATTTCGTTTCGTCCACTCTTCACCCCTCTCGATCGCCAGTTGCTTATCACCTCATGACAAGCTAGAATCAACGCTCGCAGGAGGGACTGGGCCAAGCTTCCACGGGACCTTGCGGCGGAGATCGCCGGCTGCCTCCTCGCCATCGACCTGAGCGAGTACATCCGCTTCCGCGGGGTGTGCAAGCCGTGGCGGCGGTCCACGGACGACCCGCGCGTCCTCGACAGCCGCTTCTTCCCGCGCAACTGGGTTATGCTCTCCAACTACGGCGAGGGCACGCGCCGCCGTCTCCTCAACGTCGCCACGGGCGCCTCTATAGTCGACGACTTCCCGGAGCTCTCCAGGCACATGCCGCTAGGATACGCCGAGGGCCTCCTCGTCCTCATGAACGCGGCCACATCCGGCATCCGCCTCTTCAACCCGCTCACGCGCGCGGTGACCGACCTCCCAAGCTTCTCCTCCTGGTCCTCCGCCTCAGTCAGTGCGCTCATGGCCGTGATGGACGGGGACGGCCCAGCGCTGTTCTTCAAGGGTTTCGGCGTCATCGACGGCGTCGGAGCCGCGGCGGAAGCGCCGACTGTGGTGATTTTTCTGACTCGGAATGGGAAGGTCCCGCTACTTGCCTTCATCAGGCCCGGGAATCGCACTGGGCTCTCGCCGACACGAGCGCGCTGACCTGCGAAGTGCACCATGTGTCCGTCCTCTCGCTGCACGGCCGCTTCTACCTGTCGACGTCCACGGGAGACGTGCTGACCGTGGAGCTCCACCCGGAGCCCCGGCTGGTGCACGTGGTTAGGAAGACAACCACCACGGTTCCGGCCATTTGCTCCTTCTCTCTTACCCCGTCCGGCGACGGCGCTGGGATGCTCATGATCATGGCGTACGCGCACGTCAGTGGAGAAGGCGAAGGCGAAGACGAAGACCATCGTGAACAAGTTCAGGTGTTTGAGGTGGACATTGACGGACGGAAGCTCATTCCCACGAGCACCGTGGGTGCTGACCGCGCTCTGTTCCTTGGGTCAGTTCGGCCGTTGTCCATCTCCACCAAGTTGTTTCCGTCCATCTCTACTAGCGCCAACTCAGTGTACTTCTGCCATGGACAAGGATCAAGGTGGGGTCTGTTCCGCGTCTTCCACATCGATAATGGGCACGCTGAACCGGCGGTCGAATTGGAGTTCTTTGAGCAGATGCCAGAGCGAGGGCCTCTCATCGGCCCATTCAACCTCGATGTTTATCTAGCTTGCTGCGTGGATGTGGTGTACGGAGCATTTGGGTTCTGAGTGGACATCAAGTTATGTGGCATACCAAAGTCGATGTAAACTGGCAATGCCAACTTTGAGTCCGCTATGTATCAGTAGTATTTGACTTGTCTAATACTCCTTCCGCTTCATAAATCTCCATCATTTTATCCTTTAGTCTTTGATTTGCATTTAATAGTCATAGGTGCAACACATACTAGGAGTGAGCAGCTAATGAGCAACACATGCAGGAAAAGAGCAATAAATAATCATTCGTTTGAGGCGTGCCCATCCCATGGTGCCAACCTGGTATGATGGAGATTCTTGAAAAATATTTTTTACTCGGATGATGGAGATTTATGAATGGAGGAAGTATGTTAAATCGAGCATTAAGGTCAAAAAATTCTATGACACAGTTATCAAAACTAAAACATTAGTTTTTAATAAATATGACAACAGGCTTTATTTATACACAATTCTATAAAATTCTCTGTATCTCTATCTTCTTAACTAACCTCCTAAGTCCTAAGTGAGCAACTTGCTGATTTGCTAATTGCATTATGAGACTCTCATTGAGACGGGCGCAAAAGAAGTGCTTGGCTATTGGCCAAGTGGTAATAGTCAAGCTATACCATAAAAATCTCTTAGGGCATGTATAACCCATAGATGAGGTCCGTCTTTATAGACCTCAAATCTATCGTGCTTGAACATGTATGAAGACATGTCATACAACCCACGTATGACAAGACACTCTTTGTAAACTATTTAATGCACGCGCACAATTGGATTGGTGGTGAAGACACTTCGAGTCGACAACTCATGTACAACTCATGTACAACCCATAAGCTCTCCTCTCTTCCACATTTGCGTTTGCTTGGCTATCAGCCAATTCTGTAATTGCTCTAATATGGCTCCTTTCGTCTCAAAAATAAATACACACCACACATTCTAAGTCGAGGAGTTAAGCATTCTCAAATTTGACTACCCCTCTGTCCCATAAATATTTGCACATCAAGCCGCTACCGAGAAGTCAAACATTTCTAACTTTGACTTAGTGTACATAAAGAAAAAAATATGTTTACGATGTGTGACAAGGATCATTAGATTGACATTAGAACGTATTTTAGTAATAACAAATATTTCAAGATATAAGTATTGGTGTTATTTTTGTGTATACTTGGCCAAATTTAAAAGAGTTTGACTTCTCGGGAAGTGAGATGTGCAAATATTTATAGCACGGAGAGAGTATATTTTTTTAGAAAAATAATATTAACATTTATATTTATGACACAGGAGGGACGTTGTTGCAACCTAGCGACCACTTCTTCGACCACGAGAGCCAACTTGCGTAGACGACGGGTTATGGGAACTACGGAATTTGGAGGAATAAGTTAGACATGAGAGACTATAGGTGGGGTGGCCCTTTTGATGATTAGATGTCGACTGTAAATTTGTAACCTAAACTTAATCGATCGTTCGAGTTTGTAAAAATGATGGTCACCGGTCTCTTTAATTTGTAACTTTTAAACGAAGTGCTTGAATGCGAAAAACATGTGACTTGAATGTCAAAATGTGATGCATGTTCAAGATTTGTGTAAATACTATCTTATTTTATTATTTAATATGTGGTGTACATCATAATTTATAATTTTATAATATTTATGATTTATTTTTTATTAATCTTAAATTAATTAATCGTGGCGGTTAAATTACAAAAACGCCAGCGGTCATCTAAAGACAACCGCCACGGTTAATCTATTAATTGTGACGGTTTTGTTAAATAACCGCCACGGTTAAGGAAACCGCCGATTCATCTAATGATGCTTATTTGATATCTAAATATTAGTATTTTTTATATATTTGGTTATTACTTAGAAACTATTGACTAGTGTGAGATGTACATTTATACTTAGAATATATGTTGCTCTATACTTTGGCACGTGGACTGCAAGCGAAGCATAGTGTGGCCATTTATATTGCTAACAAGCTGGACTACAAATTGAAGTTGAGAAGGAAAAACGAAAACTTGTTTCTCAACTTCAATTTGTAGTTTTGCATCAGCTGAATGATTTCCATTTTCGTCCACACGTGACGCGTAATCATATCGCCGGTGTCACTCGGGTTCCGGCAACTCCTATTACGTTTTGATAGCTACTAGTAGTACGTATATTTAGTACGTCGGTTACCTGTCTCAATTGTTCATCAGTTTATGCAGGCAACGTTTTAATCGACACACGTATGCATAAAACGTTGGCTAATAAGCACATTCATGTGTTTAATTTAAGCTCAAACACCACATATAACATGGATCCACTTCAAGTGAGTATCGACTACTCTTTATTAGCGTCCAAATCCGTCCCCAAAGTCAACAGACAACAGGAAGCAGCTTCCTCCATACCATGCCAGCCAGTTGATTTATATTAATTCAGGCAAGCACTCTGATACTGAATTTCGCCGGCCGTATTGATTAGCAGTAACGCCCAGTCCCCTGATGCATTTCAGCCGACTTGAGAGCGATGCGCGGTGCCGTTTGAGCCAGTAGACGTGCTGCCCTTCTGTTTTCTTGGACCATCCTCCCAGCACGATCAAGCTAGCTCCCAACGGATTCGGGTGGTGTCAGTATCAATATGCATCTTTCTGCCAGAAGCAACTAGCATGCCCTGTCTCTCTCTTCTCTTCTTCTCTTGGAACATCCAATATTTACCGTCTTCATCCGTTGACGTTGAAGGCCGAAAGGTGCGTCTGAAAAACAATTACATACTTCCCCAAATCCAGATTCCCACCGTCAAATTTGTTCTGTGTTTTCTACAAGCATCAGCATCAGATCAGATCAGATCCTTGGCAAAGACGAGGTAAGCTAATGTTATCGTTCCTGAAATTTTATGTTCCTCTTACTTCCTCTTCTTCCTCGAGATCCACTTCGAAAGAAAATCTTCGTTGAATCCTTCCACTGCTTTCTAGATTCATTGAACTAGTAAAAGAGACGCAGACATCAACAGTTTGATAAATGCACCATTTTCTAAAGTAGTTATGCTTACTTACCAGACAATGGTGCACCATTTTCTAAAGTAGTTGAAGCACATGCTTTTTAAACTTCCATGGTAACCTCAACTTGCCAAAAACTTGTTTGTTTTCCCCACGGAGACGGAGGCACACTGACAAATTGGCTTTAAATTTGGTCAAGTTGCACCCTCCTTTTGATGTTCGTTGGTCTATCATCTTAGGATAAACATTCTTTCCTTATTCCGTGTCCCTCCGCTCCACCATTTGATTGCATACATATAAATTTAAAAGTGCGGCAGTTGGTTCGCAGAGAACAAGCACAGCTCAAGGTTTGCATTTTGATCTTGATATTTTGCTAGTGGCTGAACAAGACCCCAAAAGTTCACCACAAAGGACGAGCACTCGAGCATAAGGTTATGACTTACACACTGAATTTGTTTTTTTGAAGGAACTACACACTGAATTTGTGATTCGCTTCACGTGTTCTTTCGTTGCCATGAACTTCTTGCTAGCTCTTTCTTTTTTAATTATCTTGCTAGCTCTTCACAACATCTAGCTGCTGATGCTTCTAACATGGTCTTACAGAAAACAATCTGCATCCATGGGCTGTGGTGCGTCAAAATGGAGTGATCCCGGTGTCGTACGCCAGAGAGGACTGTCAAGTGTCGGTGAGGTGGTTGTCTTTCTCCCAGGTCTCCGGGTACCAAGAACCATAGACTTCTCTCAGCAACTAGGTGATGATGACCTGAACAAGAACGTGGTGGAGAGGTTGACAGCTCTGAGGGCTAGGGTTGTGGCAATGGCGACGCAGGAATCGTCGACGGCTCTGAAGCCAAGGCGAAGGGCTGCAGCAAGGCATGGTGAGTCGGGTCATTGCAGCATCCTGATTGTTCATGCCGAAGGTGAATACCAGAATTCTTGCTTTGGTTATTGTCTTTGATCTGCAGGAGGGTCTAGCACTGCTAATCTCCTCCAGGCTCTGGAAGAGTACTTCTGCCAGCTCTGCTAGGACTGGTGAAAGAAGGTGATCATACGTACCAAATATCCCTATCACTGTTTGTTTATGTTAAATTGTTTTGCTGATTTATCACGATTCGGGGATCAATGTTGCAGGCAGCATGATGAGAAACAAGGTGCAGTTTGTATGGGCTAACCAGGAAGATGTGGCTGAGGTGAGAACTGAGCTCCCTTCTATATGCACCTATGCAAGTTCTTCTGAATGTTTTCAGAGTGCTGCATGCCTGGATTGCAGGAGACATCCATGGCTGATCCTTGGTATGAGGTGCTGTCCGTGCTGCATTTGATGGCCATGGTGTGCTTCTTGCAGGCTAATACCCTGCTTCTTCCTAGGTCCTATGGCGACGGTCACGGACCGAGAGTGTCAGAAGGTTGGTGCTTCTTCCTAGGTCCTAAAACTATTGTCGATCTTCATATATGTTGTGCACTGTGAAGACTGTTGACAACATGAAACACGTGGTTGTGCGCAGAGAGTAGACAAGCCACTGTTGATCTCTTCTTGAAGGCAGCTGGGTATTTGGACTGTGCTGTCCATCATGTACTCATACATATACCACCTGAAAGAAGGTTTGATGCTTGTTTCAGGATCTAAGGTTGTGAATATCCGAGAGCTGAAATTCACAACACATCCACTGAATTGTCCTGTTCGATGTTTTAATTTCAGAAGAGAACTTCCAGTAGATCTAGCAGAGGGAAATCTTAAAGCTCTTAGCTTGCAAGGCCTTGGTCAGGTACTGCATTATAACTCTTTTCATCTATCTATCTATATATACTATTTATGCAGATATTCTAAAATAGTTAGAATGTTTATCCTTAATACTTAATTCCACAAATGCTTTGATTGAAAGTAAACAATCAGGGTTCAATTGGAGCCACTAATTGTCTTGATATCCTCCAGGGGGTTGATATGCAGCTTGGACTAGCAATTGAGAACCCAAGGGCAACATTAGCAGTAAAACGACGCTTAGCTTGCGAGATGATCAAATGCTGGAAACAGGTGTCAGCAATGCATAAATCTATTATTTCATACCACAATTTCCATTTCATTTTGCATTCAATTACGAAACATCTTGTTCACTTGTATATCCGAGCTATCCTTCAACAGGTTAAGGATAGCATCCCAGAGCTTCCTCTGTCAGATGGATGGGGAGAAAACATGCTCTATTTGTAAAATGGAAATATGTTGAAGCTAAAGTGTGAACACAATCTTACTCGCTTTCTTTAATCATTTTCATTTCTAAATTGTGTTTGCTTGATAAGCCACTTAAATTAATTTTCTAGGCAGAGCACAAATATTTTCTCCAGTGTGTAAGTATCCTTGTCATTTTATTTTTATTTTTCCACATGCCAGGCTGCAGCATACTATTTCCACGGATTGATTCTTGATGAGGGGAGACTGAAAAATCACAGGAGACGGCCATAGCTGCTCTGCAATCATCAGAAGAATTTATCAATGAGAGCAAAAAGGCTTCTGAGGCCTTCCACACAGCTCTACCAACATCAAGGTGATTTGGCACCTCAAAGTCTATTCATCCCCTACTTTGACCATCTAAATTTAACTGCCTCCAAGTCCAATATTGTGCCCTCTACATCCGCCAAATGTTTAATAAAGATATTAAACTCGATCGCCTGTTTACTTTTGCAGAAGTCCATCTGCTTTTGGAACCACCAAATATCTCTTGGACATGATACCAAAAGATGCAAAGAGCAAGTTCCAAAGCTACCAAGACCTGAACACACAAAATGGGTAAGAATTAGAATCAAAGAAAGAGGTGCAGAAATAGCTGACAACATATATGCTAATTCTTCGTTTTTGTTGCAAAAAATCAGAGCATTGGTAAGAATTAAGATTCAAAGGAAGAGGTGAAGAAATAGCTGACAACATATATGCTAATTCTTTTTTTTTTTTTTTTTTTTTGGTTGTTATTGTTGCGTAAATTCAGAGCGTCGAACATAGGAGACAGCAAGATCATTGCGACACCACCTCCATTGCCAGATTTTCCATTGGCTCTAAACCCCGAAGATTATGAGCTTCCTTATTCGGATTCATTGCAGAAGGGAGCTAACCATGGATAAAGTTCAATGGCAAACTTAAGCCTCTTCTAGATCAGCTGATGAAGAATAAACATTCGGAAGCGTCGCATAAGATTAATATTAAAAAGGTGACTTTGGAAAGAGGGAATGATCTTGTTACTGGTGACCAAGTCTGCAAGACCCTGTTGTAACCTGAAGAGCATGTAAAGATAGAAAATCTTGCTAAATGATAATGCTTTTTTGAGAAGATCTCTTAGGCTAAAGTTTCGAATAACAGGCACCTGATATATATCCTTCGTTCTGTGCTTAATCAAATAACAGGCTGGATTTCATTTGCACACTTATGTAATATTTATTTTCTAGCAAAAAAAAAAAGAAAATAAAAGACCATTGATCCACAGTTTGTTCAGTCTGAAAATATGAAAAAAAACCAATAAATTTCCTATATACATGTACAGTACGCAAAAACTTTAATGGCAGTCACTATGGGGTTCTTCAGTAATATGAATTATTAGTGTTAAAAAGAATTTAATCCCTCGTATTAGGGAATATTTTCGCTTCAATTTTGTTATTATTCAGTCCTACACAATGTTACAGATACAAGAATCCTTCGAATCTCAATTCATCAAACCAAGGTTAAACAGAACAACAATATTGGCTTGATGCCTCAAGCCTTATACATGGAACATTAAGATAACAGAGCCGCCATTACAGTTACAATGTCAATAAACAATTCCTGAAGAAAAAGTATATAAGATATAAAAGCAAATCGGTGTAATTCTTCAGAATTCTGGACTTGATAGCTGGATTTACAACAACTTTACCAGGACACCAGAAAAGGGGGAAAAAAGTCGAGCTCTGATGTGCTGATGAGTAGTTGAGCAGTTGAACCACAAAGGTGATCAAGGGGAAAGAGCAGATATGTAACATATGGTAGAAATCATGTGCAGCTGTTCGACCCTGCTACTGTGGCATGTGAATCACACATCTCAAGCACTTGTTTTCTAGCATCAGCTCAAGCGCTTTGTTGATTTCACTGAATGGTATATCATGTGTGACTAGGCCATCAACTTGGATTTCCTGATAAGTGACAAGAATAAAAGATACAATAGTCAATGTGAGTTTATGATTTCTAAATCATTTTTCAGCTTAAAGCATTCAACCAATATGTCAAAGAAATCAGAATGTTTCGTTTCTGCTAAGTGTCATAATAATCAGTAGATTTCTGCCGTCAATTTTAGTACACAATCACCATCCAATATGTCAACATGCATATTTCAGATCGTTTTGCCTTTCCACCACACCGGGGGGGGGGGGGGGTACTATCATTAATCTGATTTTATTTCAAACATTTGTTTGTGAAGAAAAAAAACCTTGTCAGCATATTTGTCCACCAATGAAGGTAGATCAGATTTAGGTCTCCATCCTCCAAACAATGACCCCTTCAGTGTTCTTCCGGTTAGAAGAAATGCATAATGAGCAGAGACTTCTGGCTTTGTTTTTGGTACACCAAGAGTTACAGTTACTCCCCAGCCCTAGAAAGTGGGAAAAGCAAAGCAAATAAATAGAAGGGAATGAGATATGTGAACTATGTATGTCTGAAAGGAAAAGGCAAGGCAAGAAATTACATCAGAACATGATTGAAGTGCAGTGGATACTACTCCAGTATCACCCACACATTCAAAAAGAGTAATCCACCCCTCCATCGGTAATCCTTTTGATTACCTGCATGCATGAAACAAAAATTTTACTTACATGCACTTGGTCTGAACGATAATGCACTGTATTTTGTTCATTTCCCCAACTAAGTTGTTGGCTCATACATAGTGTGATTATAATTCTACAGTTTATTAGTTTAGCAGTCAAGCAGAATTGCATGATACCAATAGAGAGTGATGAGCAGGTGACCAATTGTGTGCTGTAAAATACCTGTTGAACAGGTTCACTCAATTCATCTGGGTTAATAAAATCTGTGACACCAAATGATTTCCCTGTACCAGGAACAAAACAATTAACACGAAAGGGCTGATAGCAGAGTGTAACAACTTGACAGTTTAGCAGGTAGCATACCCTTTTCTTGCTTCTCAGAATTAGTATCAACTCCTATAATCTTTGTTGCTCCCCGAAGCTTAGCTCCTTGAGCGACCTAACTCAACAGACATAAGGTCTCATAACTACAGTTCTTGATGTGTAATAATTAACTTATAATGGCCCTTATGCAGATACTCACAGAAAGTCCTACGGTCCCAAGACCAAATATAGCTACACTTGAGCCCTTTGATACATTAGCTACGTTCCAGACTGCACCGAGTCCTAAAGATGAAATCATGGACAAAGAGGGATGATCAGATACCATAAAAATGCACAACCATGCAAGGTAACTAAGGCACTGATTCCTAGAAACAGACAATGTAACACAGCTACTCTCAGATATCTGAACCTCAGGATTTACCTGCAGACACACCGCAGCTCAGAAGGCACACCCTGTCCATTGGCACGGTCAGGCCAACCTTCACTGCACATCCAGAATGGACAACAGTATACTCGCTGAAGCTTGACACTGCACAGTAATGGTACACAGGTTTCCCCTTGACAGAGAAACGGGTCTTCTGATCACTGTGCATGACGCCCTTCCTCTCCAAACCGAGCTTCTGGCATATGTTGCTCTTCCCTGAGACACAATGCTTGCAGCTCTTGCATTCCCCAATGAAGACAGTGAGAACGTGGTCTCCGACTTGGAACTCGGTCACACCTTCACCGACACTCTCTACTACTCTATAGATCGAAGGTGTTCAGATGTCAGCATTACAAGCAATTTTCAAAAGCTCGGCACCTAGCAGCATGAAGGGAGTTAAGAGAGCGCACCCGGATGCCTCGTGGCCGAAGACTCTGGGGAACAGATCAGGTTGGACCTGCATGTCGAAGGAATTGCAACAGGAAACCGATAGGAAAATTCGTTCAAACAGATTGACGTCTCAGGCTCTCAGCTAAGGAAAAACTTTTCTGATTTGACAAGAATTCTCGAACAAATCGGGACAGTCAACATCACCACGCACGACGGCACGAGGACGATGCTACCATAGTAAACGCAACAGAAGCTGCAGCCGTAGTGCATACCTTGGATTGCCAGGCAGTGACGTCGCTGCGGCAGATGGAGGTGGAGACGACCTTGACGCGGATCTCCATGGGCCCCCGGCGGGGCGACCTCCACCTCCTCCATCACCAGCGGCTGGCCTGGCCCCCATGCCACCGCAGCTGCGCGCGAGAGCCATCCAATTTTACTCGCTACTACTAATTGCCACCGCGCGGAGCGGCGTACGTAAACAAGCCTACGCGAGGAGTCAGGCGGTGTGGGATCGTACCTCGGCAGGTGATGGCGGCCGGAGGCGACGAAGATGCAGCGGCCGCGGCCATTCCGGTTCTCGGACTCGGAGCAGGGGCGGCTTCCCTCCTGTGCGAGGTTGGTGGAGTAGGTGCTGTAGACTTGTGGACAGAAGAGTCAAGCTACCACCGCTTGGCCTACTCTCCCCACCAACCATATAAAAAAAGCGCCAACAGTAAACTTCCGAAGGCAACGTCAACTCAGGGCACACCGCGGAGATAGAAAATAAACGTGCTCCCCCTTAATTTCAATATGTAAAAACTGGATGCACTTGAACTTCAGAGAATCCATATGAAACCACCTTTACATTCCAAGTATATTAGTTCAAACAACCGATAAATTCTTCTAGAGCACATCAGAGCTCTAGAAACTTCTAAGAATGTCTTACAAGAAAAATGAATGATTCTTTTTGCAATCATCATTTTACACATATAACAACACCGCGCTATACACCGGTTACCAGGGCTATTTTTTTTCTTGGTGGAACTCACTATTCAGTAGCATTTTGATTACTACAAGCAGAATCAGGATTAAAATCTATACAAGTTAGCTGATCAGGTTCAAACTGGGGAATGGTGAACTCGGTGGGCTATTTTTTTCTCTTCGAGAGCACAAAGCCCATGGTCATCTCTTTTTCTTGCTTTCATTAGGTCTGATCATCTGCACAGGTGCAGCTGGAATGCGAGCCCACCACTCTCTAATTCGCCTGCGGAATTTTTTTCAGTATGTTGTTTCCTTAGGGCATCTCCCTTGTGTACATCTCTAGGACTAACATCTGTAGCAGATGCCTGGAAGGTACCAAGACAAGAAATGCAGCTGCGAAAATAAGTACAGCCGCAACTACTTCAGTGGCCTGCATAGGCAGAACATGATATTAGCATTTGCCAAACTGGATATCACTTATTCAGCTCAAGTACCCTGCTTTATAATTCTGTGCAATGTTGCAAAGGAGTAAATACATGTTGGGGTACAGAATCAGAAACACGATCTGAGAACTTCTAAAGAAACATTAATCACCATGCCTTAGCTTGTAAAGTAAATTTTAATTAGGAATATTAAGAGTGTTTATTATATATTATATATATTAGCCTGTGCCTATATGGACTAACGCCCTGGTTATTATCAAGATATTGTCAAGCAGCACAGCAAAGATCAAAAGACAAACCTTAGGAACACAGGCAAACAAGACAGATCTGAACTTTAGAAGAGTAATATTTGCAGCCTGCAGAAAATCTTCTAACTTGGATATAGCCTCCTGCAATGTTAAAATCTGCTCAACAGCACTTTTACTTGGAGGAGGTTTCACTTCAAGCACTTCCAACAATTTTCCATCTCCAATATACTTATGCCAAAGCATGATAATCGCAAAAGTTAAGAAAACAAAGGGCACAATGTAACTTATGAGACCCCTGTGAAACAAAAAGGGAAAAATTGAATTAATGCGTATAAGCACAATTGATAAGATTTGACAACAAAAATGAATTTACCTTTGAATAACATACAGCATAAAAACTAAGGATAGAAGTGATTTCAAAGGATCTTCCCATTGACTGAGAGAGTAAACAATCTTGCCTACTTGAATGAAAGGGAAGAGTAACTCCTGCAATAAAAGACAATCCATCAGAATGCAAATCACCTTGCTACTGAAGTATCATTTGAGAAATAGGCTTGGATAATATGAAAAGCCAAGGAAACCCACTAAGAAAGAACTGTTATAAAGCATGATTGCATAAAAGTATTGCCTGCATCCAAATCAACATGTTTTATAATTGAATCCTTAGCAACAAAAGAAGCTTACTTACTTCCATTGCATGTGCCAGAAAAGGAAGATATAAACAAACCTGCATGACGGCAAGATTTGCATCAACGCCTTCCACCTTTACTTGATCAACTGTAGCACGTGCTGACTCTATTCTCTCAGAGTAACAAATTGACTCTTCCAGGGCAGCCTCCAGAGATTTTGTAACACCAAAGCAAACAGCACAAAAGCTCATTTCCTTTTCAGTTTCATCTTTTGTCTTCAGCAGAAGAAAACCCATTCTAGAGAGAGCATACAAAGAAAATGGTACTGAATGGTTCTCCGAAATTTTATCGACTGCAGAATCAATTGCCAAATGTCTCAATGAAGAGTCCAAGAGTTGAAAATAGTTATTATACAGTGCTTCTAAGACCATGTCTCCTTTTGGAAGCTTTTCTGCTAAGCTAAAAGTAAGTGTTGTCTTGAAGTGGGAAGGAGCAATACGAAAAGCTTCTTTGATAGCAGAGTATCTCAAAATGCCCAGGATAGCTTTTGAGAGTGCTTCTGCTCTCTGAACATCTCAAGATTGTACTTCCTAATGAATCTGTGCACCTGCAATACTTCACGGGTGATTGCTAACCAATAGTCTCTTCGTGAAGGACCTCCTAATTCAGGGAAATCGAAATAAATTGGTTCTGTCCTGTAAAATAAGGCGATGTTAGTTTTGAAGGCAATTCAATGAATGACAACTGCAGAGTTCAAGAAAGCAGGTATTCGAGAATGCTTCGCCCTTTCAATACTTACAAAGTGCTTGATTTGTACATCACAGCTTTATCAAAGAGGCGGACACCCAGAGGTCCAGTTAAATCACGCTTAATCACTTGATTTGAATCTGTTGATAAGTCGTATTTAACAATCTTATCACCATATCCCACTCTGATACTCTGGAAATAAAGAGCATGTGTTGTGAGGACCAATCTTCCTGCCAAAAAGAATGAACATATTAATTGTTTTCCAAAGTGAAGCATGTCTGCCAGTTGAGAACTTGTATGGAAACAATCAATTCACCTGGCCATGCTGATATTCCAATATGTTGCAGTACCGGATGAATAGGCTTGTCTCCATCAATCGCTAATATGCATTCTCCAGCATCAAGATGACAACTTGAGGCAAGTGATGATTGCATGATACCTTTCATAGACCTCAATTCCCTGTAAATAACAATGACGATGCTCTTGGTACCTCTCATTGGATCAATCATAACATCATGAACTACTAAAGATCCGCAACCCCCTATCTCTCCTAATTTCTTCTATAACACAAATATCCTGAATTCCAGATCCAAATGCAACCATCAAAACCTAATCACACCGCTGCAACAAAGAAATGTACTTCTTACGCAGCTTCAGTTGCAGCGTGATAACTTGATATGATTAGCTTACCTGGAATCATCATTTCAATAGTGAGGTTTCAATTATTTATGCACGAACACAGTACATATTATTAACAAATGACAGGTAAGATAGATCTCGAAATCTTTTACAATTTAAGAAGTTTTATTTATTCATTACCTGTCTAAACTCTTGAGATACTTGTCATAAACAAGAAAAAGTGCAATCTGCCTCCAGATGAACTTGTAAGTCGTCAAACAGATTGTGGACAGTAACCAGGTCAGCTATTATTGGGCATGCAGGTGCTATTCGGTGCAAAAGCACTTAATCCGACTGTCTTCTTGTCATCAACCTAAATATGAATGCCAGTAGATTATCATGTGTATTGCCACAGAACAAATATGGTTGTCAGTAGAGAACTAACTTGAACAGCCAAACTTGTGGAATTTGCATAAAAAATTGACCCCTCATCCTCATCTTCAATCTCAAGGGAATCACGCACAATAGAACCCTGACAACAACAACAGCAAGACAGACAGAAAACCATAACACTGTGAAGGCTAAGGAAAATGAAGACATGGTCACGATCTTTTTCCTTTCAAAGATATCCATATGATGAATAAGGTGCCAAAATGGGTTGCTTAAAAAGAATGCAGCCTTAAATTTCTCACATTTTCTACTGACGCATCCTGAGCGCCTGGGGTTTTCCCATGCAAGCATCATATCAAACATCAAGCGGCGAAGATTCTTATCAGCCAAATAGTCTGGGCGTGTAGTAACTTCATGAAGAGCTTTGTGGCAGCAATACTCTAAAAGTTCTCTTGCATATGTATTGGCCTCATGACAATTGTGTGGAAAATCAGTCTCAAAGCTTTTCTGTAAGTTCTCGATTGAAAGAGCAAGAATCCTGAAATTGTTAAAGTTAGGAAACAAAGCACTTTCAGTTCATAACAGAGCATCTTGGCAGGAACCAGGAAAAATCACGTCAACAACAAAGCTATGGTTAAATATGAACTTAAGCCAGTTTTAATATTAGTGCTCACTATGACATCCTTCTTAGCATAGAATTGGTTTATATAATAAAAAAAAATGAATTCAGCTTAGTTGATCTAATTGTACCCACTTTGTGTAGCTTGCTACCTCCATTCACAACATGCCCAAACTTAAAGAGAAACTCCATGCTGAAATTCAGTGTGAACTCGGCAAGTTTAAGGGCCTGTTTTGGTTCCCAAGAGACTAGGGACTAGGGACTAATCTTTAGTCTCATTTAGTCCCTAAATTATCAAACATGAGGACTAGGGATTAATTTTTAGTCCCATTTAGTCCCTATTTTAATAGACTCTTGGGAGGGACTAGAGACTAATTTTTAGTCCCATTTAGTCCCTAGTCCCTTGTCCATGGAACCAAACATGGCCTAAGTGTGAAGTGCATGTATCCTGAAATAGGTAATTTCAGTCCTATTGGATTTCTGAAAGGAACAATTGTTGACGAGTGGAATATGTTCTTTTCTCCATTACTTTCACTAATTGATAGGAAGAATAAGCCTTACACAGGACGAATATACAAATTATTAAATGCTCAGTCTAGCAAAATGTTGAGATTGTTCTATCTTTTCCCCAGCAATCGCCCAGTTGGGTTCTCTGAACTGTAATTCTAGAGTTCTAGTACCAATCCAGTATGAGGACAGCAGCAATCTGGTGCATTTGGGTGTAGTTCTAGTGCGATCCTCTGGAGCCGTGGTAAACACACCAATCACGATCACAAAAATCACTCGTGCGTAGCCTTCGAATAATCAGTGGATAGCTCGCTAGCTCAGATCGAACTTCTATAGCCAACCCTTAGCGGAGTAGATTCGTGTGAGACGAAGACGCTACCTTGAGCAGCGGAATACGACGGAGTTGGCGATGGAGGAGAGCTGCGGGATGCTGCCATCGCCGCCGCCGCCCTCGCCGTCGATGACCGCGGTGGCAGAGGGGGAGGCGAGGAAGGCGGCGGCCGCCTCCGCCCGGCGCTGGGCGAGTCGGGCTAGGAAGGTGCGGATGGGCTTCTCCCGCACCCACGCCTCCACGATCCCCATGGCGGCCGCCCTCGCTCTCGCCTCGGTTGTCTCCCCGCTTCGGTTGCTTGGACTGGAAGCGTCGCGTTCGTGCGCCTTCGTTTACTCTGTCAGACTGGCAACACACGACTCAGGAGTTTCCGGCTCCGCCGCGCCGTAACGGCACAGTGCTTGCTTCTTCGAGTAGGGTTGGGTTGTCGACGAGACACGGTACGGTTAACCACCCTCGACCCTCCGGAGATCTCCCACCGTCGAGTGCCTTTTTGCTAATTTGACGTTTTTTAAACTAATTATAGGATTAACACGGTCGTTTTTTTTTTCAAAACTAACACGCGTTTGGAGACGCCGTTACCAAAGCGCCTCAAATACACTCTGAGGCGCCATGCATGGTGGCGCGCCGAAGCCGCGCAGGCACCCATCGCGCAACATGCAGCTGACGTGGCGAGGCTCTGAGGCGCCGCATGCAATGGCGCGTCAAGGATTTACTGCTGCTGTTGTCTGCCGCGTGCATGTGCCCCTATTTTGTCTTCTCTAGCAGACTGTGTGCATGTGGAGAATTCTCCACGGGTCCAGCTTGACTTGGTAGTGTGGGAGTGCTTCTCCTTTTTTTTTTTCTCGAGGAAAACTTCTCCCATCGGGCGCACGAGGCCAATTGTGTGGACAAGAATCGCTGGGATGGGGTGTGGCATGCGGCTGTGTTTTTTCTGGCTTTTTTTATTCCGTAGACTCCACTGTCAAACTCTGCTCAGATCTCAGCGTTACATGTTTTATGAGACAAGTTTTGAACGCCAGGATTCCATCCTTTCAGGGACGGAGGTAGTATAACTCTTTGTAAGTTAACTAGTGTAATTTAGTTTTCATAGAATTTTTTTGGATAATTTTCCTTACATACTTAGAAATAATGTAGATATTACTTTATTTTATTCCATCTGCTTTAGTTAATTTGATCAATTGGTTTGAATCATGTGGTTACAAAAATCGAGTGATTGGTGGCCTTAAAACGTTTGAATACATGGCTGAGCGATTTGTGGCCTTCAAATAGAGGGTGTGTTTAGTGCCCAAAATTTTAGTCCAAAATTTCGGTAGCCTGTCACATCAAGCACTTAGTAGCATGTTTCGTTTGTTAGTGGTAAATATTATCCTACCATGGCGTAACTAGGCTTAAAAAAATCGTCTCGCAAAATACATTTAAAGCTGTGTAATTAGTTATGTTTTTACCTACATTTCATAAGCCGGACAAAGCGTCTTTTAGTGCATTTAATATTTCGATGTGAGAGGATGCAGGGAATTTGGGTGTAAAATTTTGGAAACTAAACACACTCAGTTAACTCCTTAAAATGAATTGCCGCTAGCCGCTGGCCTTTTATTTATTTAATCCGGCCGCTCATGCCTAGCATGCCTAGTTCCTGCTGCTGCCGCAAAAAAAAGAGGTTCACAATAGTAAAATATTGTTGATTTGACATGCATAGAGGAACATGATGTGACAATAGGTGATGGGGATGGGTCCTGTGTTATTGCGTGACCTCTACTCCTCCCTTTCTGTGTGTAACACGCCGTCCATTCACATGCATCTCGTACACCAAACAGAAAACCATGAGCAGTGAGAAAATCCTTGACGCGCCATTGCATGCGGCGCCGAGCCTGCCCGTCACCTGCATGCTGTGCGCGGCGGTGCCTGCGTGGGCGGCCTTGAGGCGCCACCATGCATGGCGTCTCAGTGTATTTGAGGCGTCTTTGGCAACGGCGCCTTCAAATGTGCTAGTTTTGAAGAAAAAAGTCGACCCGTGTTAATCTTGTAATTAGTTTAAAAAGACTGTCAAATTAGCAAAAAGATTCCTCCAGTTCTGGCACTGGCAGACGAAAATTGTTGGACAGCCCAACCCAAAAAGAAAGACAATTGTCTGTCAACGAGAAACCTTGTCCAGTGGTGGTCTTTCGTTTTTTTCAAGTCCTTTTGAACTCTCTTATTAGAGCATCTCCAAGAGTACCCTATATTTTCCTCCTAATATCCATGTGTTTAGGACCTTCCAAAAAAAATTAGATTGTAAAATATTGCTCATCTCCAACAGTACCCTATAATTGTCTCCGAATAACCAAATTTGGGCCCACTAGATGAGTTTAGTTGGCCCGGTAGTTGGGGGCGCCGGTCGTCTTGCGATCGTCGTGGTCCTCTACTCATCTCTTCGCCGCCGCCCAACGCTACTCATCGTGCAATCATCATCGATCCTCGCCAGCCCTAGTGCGGTGCATCGCGAGCCCAAAGACTGCACGTCAAAGCCGCTCACGCCTGCGGGACGCCCATTGAGGCCCCTCGCCTGCGCGCGACGCTCCGTCTGCTAGGATTCGCCCGCACGGCAAAGCCTACCCGCTCGGAGATCCGATGCGCGGTTGCCATGTTCAGCTCGTCTAAGGCCCGTCGCCGCGGCGCTGCGGATCGCCATACATAGTATGTGTATATAGCCACATGCTGTCAGGCTCGCATCCTCGGCACAAGCTAGGGCATGTACACGGAGGGTCGTCTGCAATCACCTCGATTCTATCATATTCACTGGGCGTTCGGGTTACCCGATCCGATCGGGTCGGGTAATTCGGTTTTAAAAAGTTCGGGTAATAGAAAACGCTACCCGAAATCACCCCGAAAATCCATTACCCACAACTTCGGGTTCCCGCAAATTCGGGTTCGGGTTCGGGTAATCCCATTCTACCCGAAATATATAGAATCACAAAGAAACCCTCGAACATCATATAATTTGGCATAGAATTATAAGCTGGAAAAAATAAATAATTAAATTTGAGGCATTCGCCATTGCCCAGGATACTTAATCATCATAAACAACAGATCAACATGTATGTCTACAGATTTGTGTTCAGCAAGCCAATAAGGCAAAATAAATTTATCCGAGAGCGGACGTACCATAGTCAAAATAAACAGAAGCAAATCTCAAGACCATGAGGACTCAACTCAACACAAATAGTGGCAGAACTGACAGCACAGCACCGGACCAACGATTAACTAATGGTAGTAAACCTCAAGAGTCAAGACCAGCGACGTGACGATTACTAGTGGCAGAAGGAAACTAACGATTCGGGTCCTACAGTCAGTCATACAGTGCGCCAAAAAAAAACAGTCAGTCATACAGTGTGGGTTCGGGTCTTGGTACGGGGATCTCAACCCGAATTACCCACAAAAACTTTGGGTTTTAGGATTCGCTACCCGAACTGAAATCGGGTACTGCGGGTTCGGGTTTTTTGGGTTCGGGTATGGGTTTTTTGGGTTCGGGTAATGGGTAGCGGGTAATATGCCCAGGGTGATATCATATAGACAAGTGAAAAGACAGAACATACAACTCATGATCTATTTCGTTGATTGCAAGCTATTTAATACATCGATGTAGTCAAGATCAATGATAAATAAATTTTGTATATCATTGTGTTGCCACACTATCATGCATATTCATACGATCTAAACAAAGAGGACTTCACACTTCTGACCAAACAATTCATTTAGAAAATTCAGAGATCTATTGCAAATTCACACGGGTAGTGCAAGTTCAGAGAATATTTGAAAATTCACACGAGTAGTACAAGTTGTAGCTTGCCTCAGAAAGGGCATACATTTTCATACGGCTGGCTGCAACTATAGTTTAAGCTACATTTAGAAACATCTATTGCAAATACACGAGGTTTAGGCTTCCATCATATTAAAAATGAGGGAGTGTGCTTAGGAGTTTGGCAAAACCTCGAACAGGTGGCGTGCAAGTTCACAGCCTCGGAAGGGAGTGAATAACAGCGTGATGGTGGGCAGCGAGATGCGACGATGGATGTGAATGGGGTCACGGCCTGCGACGAGCTGATGGAAGCGCGGCTCAGGGGTCACCAGCCGATGGCCGACGGCTACGAGCAGCCAGCATCCTTCACTTTGGCTTGGCAGACCAGCGCGACGGACAGGAGAATCTCGCACAAGGTGTCCCAGCGGCTCCCCACGCAAATGGACCGGCAGATGCTCGTGTGCGGGATGCCCCTACGGCGGCTCGCGGCGGACGGGCGGTGGCATCATGACAGCGGTCCCGAGCAATCCATCCCGGCCTCTTGCACATCATTTTGCTTTTGGTCACACCGGATCTGTTCGACCGGCGATTCCTGAAGACGGAGGCATACAACGCACTACGCGGTCGTCGATTTCTCCTCGTGCCACACGAAAGCCGCTGCTGTCGCCTCACGAGACGATGGGGTGGCCGTCTACTCAAGCCCGGGGGTGTTTTTTGCAAGATTTACTTCATACGGATGGGTCTTACGGACCCGTTGTACATGCCCTTAAGCTTCTCTCCGCACTGGTAATCCCAAAATAAGCGTTGCTCGATGTAAAAAACATGTTGGCTTTCTAAAAGCCGAGTTATAAAGCTCATTTATAAAAGTGTCTACATGAGAACTAAGACATGAAGTGATATAGTTGCGAATCCCAAAGTCATCCATGGGTTAATAATTTTTTGCCACGGCAATGAAGAAATGTGATGATCTGTTACAAAGAAACCAACACATATATGTTGCTTACAATCAGATCAGTTTAATTGCTAAGAAGATATATTTTACTCAGTTGAATGGGTCTATTGATACTTTGCTAGAGTACTGTTGAAGCAAGGGTTGCCTTTCCGTGTCCATGATGAGTCAAAAGAATCCTACAATAGAGGGAATTTCAAGGAGTTATATGATTGTCTAATTGAACATGATCCAAGTTTACGCAAAAGCAATGATTTGCAGATGCTAGAAAGAATAGTTTCTTCCTTGCTCCTAAAATTCACAAGGACATTGTTGAATGTTTTGCAAATGAGATTGTACAATTTATCCTTGAAGAACTTGGAGATGATGTATTTTTCTTGCTAGTTGATGCAATAGATGTTTTCTTGCAAAGAACAAATGGTTGTGGTTTTGAGGTATGTTGATAAATTTGGGATGGTGAAAGAGAGGTTCGTTGGCCTTGTCCATGTGACTAAAACAACTTCTTCTCACCTCAAGTCATCCATTGACTCTCTACTTGCAAAGTTTAAACCGAGCTTAAAGCAATGTCAAGGTAAGAATATGATGGTGCTAGCAATATGCGAGGTGAGTTGAATGGCTTGTGATCATTTATCATGAGATATAATAAAAACAACTTATTATTTGCATCGTTTTGCTCATCAACTTCAGCTAGTCATTATAGCAATCATGAGAAAACATAAGGGTGTTAGCAAATTTTTAAGCATGATTTCTATCTTACTAAATGTGGGTGAATCGACTAAGAGAAGAGATATGATTAGAGATATCAATCATGAACAAGTGAAACAAGCATTAGTTTGTGGGCAACCCGAGACCGTAAATTCAAGGGCAATGTCTTTAAATACCGGAGATACTAGATGGAGTTCTCATTATAAAACTTAAAAAAGTTTACTCAACATGTTTCCTACATTAGTTGAAGTGCTCATGTTGTTGAAAAGGATAATAGAGATAAAAAGATAGAGATCAAGCATCAAATATATTGGTATACTTCCAATCTTTTGATTTTTCCTTTTATTTGCATCTCGTGTTTACTATATTAATTGCCACAAATACATTTTCATTAGTATTGCAACGCAAGGACCAAGACATTGTAAATGCTATTGGATGTGTGAAATCAACTAAACTCCATCTGAATGATCTTAGAAGAGATGGTGGGGAAAATTATTAGATGATGTGAATAAGTTTTGTGACTTGCATGAAATTGGTTGAGTGGAAATAGAAAATACATATATTGATCCTCGACAACCTAGAAAAAAAATCAGGAAATACAAACAAGCATCACTATGTAGTGGACTGCTTTAATGATGTTATTTTTTTCAAAAGCTTTAATGATGTTACTGATTGGTTAGTTCAAGAGCTTGATAGCCAATTTAGTGAGACATCCACTCAATTGCTTGTTTGATGAATCGAGACACTTTGGCCATGAACTTCGCCTTCCCATTGGTGATGTGAGAGCAGATAATAGATTCTCCAACCTAAACACTATTGATGATGTCCTAAAGATGGTAAACAGACAAAATGCTTCGACAATTACATGTGCCATGGCTAGTTGCATCATAATTTAAACAAAAAAAAAATCTTAGTTTTAATTCCAGCATTTGTAGATTGGATAAGTGCTATAGTTTTTTTCTGGCTCTTAAGCTCATAAATAAATTAATGTATAACTATATAGTCAACAAAAGAGTAATGATTATTTCCTCGTAAGCAGTACTCCTCGTCATGATAAATTGGAGTAAGTCATTTCAACAATTTAATAGAATCCAAGAGTAATGATTATTTTCTCGTAAACAATCTTGTAAAAGCAGTGCTATAGTTTGACCAAATGCGCCTTGGGGCGTCATGTATCGGACGGCCGGAGAAGAAAGAGAGGAGACGTGGCCAATCAGATCTCTTTTTGGTTCAGGACTCCCCTTCCGTCCGTCCCCGCATTCCTCCGGGAGCTCTTCCTCCGGAGTCCAGACGTCTGTCTCTCTCTCGCCCCCTGTCCCCTCTCGCTCTCCGACGATTGTTGGGCTGCCGCCGTTGCCGCCGCCGCCCTAAGCCAGGTGCTGAGGTTTTCGTTGTTCTCTTCGCAGGCGACGAGCACCCTCCAGGTACTCTCACCCCTTCTTTTCCCTTCATGCTGTGCGAAGCTGGGCACCGAAACCCTAACCTAATGTTATTTAGCTATTTGGCAAGCCTCCTAACTTCGAAGCTTTCGCAAAATTATGGGTGTACATGTGCACAACCATGTTCCTTTACTGGATCCGCCCCTGTTCGTTGTCATCCTTGTTAGCTGACATTCTTATTGTAGAGATTAGAAAAACAGGTTGCTTGATTAATGGCTTGTTTGGATGCAATTGCTAGCTATCTAATTTTTTTAGCCCTAACTCATCCGAAGAGGGGTCTGATAGGTGGGGCTAATTTTTTAGCCTAGCCAACCTCTTGGACTGATTTTTAGTCTAAGCTAATAACTAGCCCTAGCTGATCCAAACAGGTCCTAATTGTCGAAAGTTGTTCTCAAGGATTTAAATACCACATAGAAGAATACATTATTGCAATGCAGATTGAGGAATTATGCATCGTCATTATTTATCAAAAAAATCAAATAGCATGCTTAATCAATGCATTATCCCATTAGAAAACCTTGAATTGTTTAGAAACCACCTTAACCTTTTGCACGTTGCTGTAAGTTGTAACCATAGTCACAGGGAACAGAGTTGAAGCGGCATCCTTCTTGACCGTGGAATGCGAGGACATTCTCTTTCGCGCCTTGTAAAAACCTTTTGCAAGTAGCTTTCAACATTTCTTGACCCAGCTGACCTGGGACTGGGAACTTTGTGACTATGGTCGTGACATAATAGTGACTTTAGCACCAGAAAAAAGTACAGGAACAGATATCTCAAATGACCTATGCGAGGAGGGAGGTCTTCATGACCAATGCTAACATGGTGACTCCAATTGATCTTAGAGAATTAGGGAATTGTGATTTTGGAATTGATTTCTGCGTTGAGGTTTCGTTTTGGGTATTTTGCGAAGCCATATAGTTCTTTGCCTGCACCTCTGCAAACTTTTATTGGCTCTCACAAATATAAATATCATATATCAGCTTGCATAATGTTCTACAATATATTATCCTAGAAACTATACACCACAAATTTGTGCTAGATCTTGACATGTCCATTGCCTTAGAGTAATTGTTGTTTTTTCACAATTTGACACTGGTGTTGCTTAATCTCCATAGTTTAAATATTATTGCTCAGCATGCTGCTTTGCCCCTTTCTTTGCTTGCTTCACCAAAGCCATCTCCAGGTAACAAATTGTCAGCCCCTAAACAAATCAGTTACATAACTATCACTCTGTTAGCCCCTATTGATATGACCAAGAAAATATAACAGACCTCGCCAATGGGAATGTGTGGGATGCTATACTCGATTTCCTCAAGGGCCCTTAATGGTCATTTGCGTGTTTCTTCCTTGATAGTATATGTGTTTATGATTTTTCCCCATAGGACTTAGGTTAAATGTGATGCGATTTACGTCCATTTCATTCACTAACCTACACTTATTCATTTAACTTGTGCATTAACTGACAAACTACAGTATGAACTTATGTTTCTTTATTTTTTCCTGCTTGGACCTGAGTGACAACTTCTAACTTTAGGATTCTTTGAAACCATTGGTAACTACATATCACTTATTGACAGACTAGTATGTTCTGAGCCTCTGAGGATTGATGAAATGATTTTAATACTAAAGCCCCTGATTGGTTCGTAGGAATTAAGAATTGGAAACTAATTCCACAGTCAGGTTGTTTGGGTGCCATGAAGGATATGAATGATTCTGCTTGTATACTAATCCAACATAATGTGATTCTTCTCTTCACCCATTAAATGTCTAGACCTGGAATTTTAGTTTTGACTCCTTCAGCTACGTGGTCCTCTCCATCTCTCCAAGGGAGAGAAACAATGAATGAATCTGTGAGGAAAATGATTAGAACATTTAGATCCTTGCTGATTATTAATATGAATCCTTCAATGGCTTCCGCCTGAACTCTCTTGCTTAGACATGTAGCGTGAGGTCAGCCTCCAAAAACACAAGGATTTGCTCCATGAGCACAATGGCACAATTGGTACCATGGTTGGTACCCTGCTGGCTGCTGCAGCTACTCTCCTACTTGTCTAGATGTTACCATTTAGGAAATTTTGCTCAGGGACACTGCACAAACGTCCCCAGCCCCACCCCCACACCCAATGTGCACAACATTCAGCCATGCCTGACGTAGAGGTGGAAGACGACTCACAGGGGCAATTGGGTCTATTCACCGCCCTTTCTCTCTCCCGAACCACAAAAATGAATATTTCAATGGGCGCGTGTCCAGCTGCAAAGAATCACAATTTCATAGTGGTACTCGGCATATTTTGGAGTTGGCGGTGTCCAGCAGCATATTAGACGTATTTGTAATGTCCGTGAGCAAAATTTCCCTATCATTTAGGGCATGTTTGGTTCCCAGGGATTGGTGGCCTGGAACTATTTCTATCTGGATTACTTGTCTAATTAATATTACTTTTGATGAGCTGGAATGATTCCTGGCAGAATCCTAACTAACCGAACAAAGCCTTAGGGGAAACTTTCAATTCCAAATAGCACCCTGAACTCGAAAAACGAAATTTAAATCGGATGGTTAAAAGCAGAATTTGAAACACTTCCTAGAAATTTGGTTTCAATGGTGCTGTGGGATGTTTATTTCTATTTTTAGGGACCGGAGGATGGGTGGGTGGGGGGGGGGCTGTTTAAAAATTGACATTTTCTTTGATCAGTGTCGTTTCATTAAAAATTATTTGTTTTTTTTCCCATCATTTCAATCAAAAGTCTTGTAACAGAAGCTTCTCTTATTATTGTTTATAAGATCCTATGATCCATTAGACATGACATGACATGACATCCATCTATTATGCATTCGATCCAAATTTAGTAAAATGAAGGATTTCATCAATTTCAGATTCATGTAATCATGTAGTTAAACTGAGTACTATGTGCTATTGTTTCTCTTTGGTTCTTCCAATATAGCTACAATTCATTTGTCAGAAATTTTCATGTAACATTGAGTGATGCATTCTGGTCATGTTGCCAGTAAAAGATGATGTTTGGTGTTAATACTGACTTATGCGCTTCAAGTCCTATTATATATTAAACTATTGAATTGCTATTCAATTGATAGACACTCTTAAGTGTAGGATGAATTCTAAGCGTAGGAGGAGTCATAGCCCAGTTGAATACAAGGAAGGTCGTGACAAAGATTATGAGACTTCTGGAAGGAAGGATAACTCAAGAGATCTAGATGACACATGTGATGCTAGAAGAGGTCATGAATTGGGTAGACACTCTGATAAGCATTCCTATGGAACATCACGTGAGTCCAAGAGGCATGATGACTATAGGAGATACCATGATAAGTACAGTGATGATTATGGCAGGAGCCATCCAAGAGCCTCTCGGTCTGCCCAGGAATCAAGGGTTGATACTTATTATGATCGCTCAAAACATGATAGCACATCTGGTAGATCACGTGGTGACCAGCGAGATGTTGGCAGATACGGAGAAAAATCTGTCAGTCGAGATCAGAGGAGTATAAATGAAGGAAAACAGGAGTCCCCTCGTGGCTATCAAAAGAATGATGGTGGAGAATACAATAAATATACAGATGCAAGAAAGCAAGAGTACAGAGGTTATGGAGATGATAGAGATCATCACAGGGCTGTTCATAAGAACAAGGAAACCATCAAAGAGGAGGAGGTCCTGAAGAAGAGAAATGGAAAGGAAATTGAGAAAGAAGCTTTGGTGGAAACTAGGGAGAAGAAAAGAAGTTTATTCAGCTCTACTGGGCCAAATGTAGATAATCCAGAGGGTTAGTTGATTTTTTTATTCATGTACTCTCTTTCTTGTGCATACTTTTCTATATTCAATCTCAGGCAGCGTAAATTTGTGGAATTCCTCAGATGCCAAACCATCCTCAGCCACAAATGAAGCCTTGGATAACCCTGCAGGAACCGTAGATGGTGTGAATGCAGCTAAAGTTGCAGCTTTGAAAGCTGCTGAATTAGGTACGTATTTCAACACCTTTTGTGTCCATTCCTGTCATATCTCCAATACCTATGTTCTCCTTAGCTAATTTGTTTTTTTTCTCTTGTGCTTGTCTTTACATTGGCGCTCTCACCTATCAGCAATTCTGCATGGTTTAAAGAAAAGGGAAATTGGATTTGATGATTTTGTTCTGAACCATTGATAATTGATAACACACGAAACATGTGTCATCCTGTGAGATGGCCATAGTAGTAAACATATTTCCTGACAATTTGAGCTGTGAGTCTGTGACTTGCATCTTTGACCATCCCTTTGTGTTTTATGGCAGTGAATAGGAACATTGCAGCATTTGGTGCTGGAACTGGGCGCCTATCCACTGATCAGAAGAAAAAGCTTCTTTGGGGTAACAAAAGAGTAATCCTTCGGAGGAGGTAGGTTTCAGACTTTCAGTGAATATATGACCACTTTTTTAGTTTTCATTTCATTCAGTTTTGTTATCCCTGATGCTACAGACAAGTAAACGTTGGGAGTTGTTTTCTGATCGTGAGCGCCAAGAGAAATTTAACAAACTCATGGTAATTTCCTCTCTTCCAAGCTCAGTTTTGAATATTTTGGTTCTTGCAAATGTATTCATATTCCATTTCAGTGAGACATATACCTCGTTACTCTGCAATGCACTAACACGGTTTTAGAGTCTGAGGATGCCTTGGTGGCTATGGTATGTCGCAGGGTGTGAAGAGCAGTGCCCCAGTTCAGGAAAACATGGTCGAGGACAAGCCTGGGAACTCGGCGGAAGAAGCCAAGAAACTGGAGGAGCTCGACACCAACCTGGAGAAGCATTACATAGCTGGCCTCCGCAGGAGAGATGGCAGGACAGTCGGCCTTGGCCTCTAGAAACTCTGCTTTCAGATGCTGCAGCATCCAAAAATTCAGAGAGCTTGCTCTGTACAATCTACAGCGTCTTGTTTATTCTTGCACTTATAAATTTTCCTGGCTGGTTTACGTTAACTGTGTTGCCGGGTTATCCTGAAGCACTAGAACATCTATGTCTGATTGCAATTATAAATTTGTTCTTGCACTCATTCTGGAGTAGTAATTCGCAGGTTATTTTCACTTTGCGTCCGAAGATGTTTGGTTTGAGGTCTATGCCTACCGAAAAAATTGGTTACTGCTAACTCAACAGTAGGATCAAAATTTGATCATTATTAATGCTTCATCTACTTACAAACCTCACAGAGTTCCTGTAGTTGGGTAAAAGAAAACTAATTTATCCCTGGTATTCTAATACGGACGTCGATAAATTGTGAACCTGCAATGAAAGAGTGCTAGAATATCCAAGTTAGCAGGTAAAGGAAAATACTAATGTGCCTTCATATGCTAATAAGGATGTTCTAAACTTATGGACGTGGATAGAAATATCTGACTTGGTTTATACTGTAACATTTTGTAGCTGTAGCATGCGTTGCACTACTTCATATTTACTATGATTTTCAATAACTGACACGGATTGTACCGACACCGTTTGAACACGAGATAAAACATTCCTCTTTGATAATCGATTGCACAGGCAGATTCCTCTTCTTCTTTTTTTGTGGTTTTTCCACACTGACAATAAACCGTTATTACGGTAATTGACGAATTACGATTGCCAGTCGAGATACACGTTCATAGTATTTGAATAATCAATCTGAATCCAAATTAGTTTTTTTATTTTTTATTAAAAAAAAAACTGAATCCAAATTGGGCCTCGGCCCCTGGCCCAGCCCTCCTCCTCTACCGTTCTCCAATCTCCTCCATCCTCAGACAGAACAGCCTCAGCCTCTCCCAAATCCCAATCGACACCCGCGCGGTTGGTCTCGAAGCTTCGGCTCTGAGCCACGAGCCAGGGTTAGGGTTCCGCGCCCTCCCGTCGTCAGCCCCAGCCATGTCCGGGCGCGAGGTCCGCGAGTACACCAATCTCAGCGACCCCAAAGGTGTGCCCCTCCTTCCGCTGATTCGTCGATTTACCCACCCCTGTTTTTCTAGTTCCTGAATGGGGTATTTTGGCTCTGTCCATCTGCAGACAGGAAGCTTGGGAAAGGGAAGGACAAGATCGACGATGAGGACATCACCTTCCAGCGCATGGTTGCAAAGGTTAGACCGAATCGTCATGCAACCTCTCTGCTCCGGCTTACTGTTTTGTTGTGCTGTATTATACCTGTATGCTCGTTTTGTTATAGGCTTTAAATGTAGGCATGTTAGCAATAGAGTCATTTCGAAATTTTGGTTAGCCATCTAGCTACCTACTTCTGTGAAATGTTGCGGTTCCTGGGGAGGGAGATGGATACGACAGTGCTACTCTTAACGTAGTTATCCTATGCATTTAGAGGTAATTGCTATTTAGTGTTGCTGTCTGCTGATAACTAAGTTATGTGCAAGTCTCACAGTGAACAGTTTGATTGTTGAATGAATCAACATGCTGAGTTGGAGCTGATTTCATGTACTGTTTGTTTTGTCTTCCTTTCCTTTTACAAGGACTAGTGGAGAAGTTAGATAAGGCAGGGGCAAGAGGGGCAGGGCGGATCCCAATGGGGGCTGCCGGGGCTACAGCCCTTACCTTTAGCCCTAAGTCTTCGTTGTCCCCCCCCCTTGTTGCCATCCTGGATCCGCCACTGCTGAGGGCAGTATCTTCAAGTTGTTTTTACTGAGCTAATTTTAACGAGGCTGTTAAGAACGAAGTGACAAATTTTTAAAAAGTATAGCCTGCCAGTGTAGTTGGTGTGTTGATGTTATGCAGTTGATAATAGGTCTATTCTTTTGGATCTAAGAGACAATGTTGTGTCTCAGCGAACATCCATGCATTTGAGCAACTTGCGATTTCTAAGAGTAATTTGTAGATGTCATATTGATCAAGATGTCAAGGATATAAGTACCAATTTTGCGAAGCCAACGTTTGAAGTCCTAAATATGTGAAGCCCAACGATTGGAGTCCTGAAAAACTAATTATCTCCTATAAATACATTTGGGTTGGCTTTGTCGTGGAAAGATAAAGTTAAAGGTTGCCTTAGATTTAGACTGCAGTCGTGCAGCAAACTTCAGACCAATGCTAGTTTGTTGCAAAATAACATTTTTCGTTTGTTTTGGTCACATGAGGATGTCTTGCTTTTCCTTGAACGCTTGATTAAATGACTATGCATTTCAAATAGGTGTCAGTGTACAATGTTCTTATAACATGCCCTGACAGGGATTTTGGCTCTCTACTCGGTGGTTGATACCAACAGATGCAAGAGGTTGCTGGTGAGAGGGGAGGCTATCTTCATGGGCGAGGAGGTATTTTGTGCTTCTTTTACAGGAAGGCCCTTGTAAAGTTGTAGTAGTCTCCTTGTTAACCTTGTTGTCTATGCTACTTTTGTGTTCTTCAGCATTGGACAGCGATGATTTGCTTTACCTGAAAGAGCAAATGGAAGCTGAGGAAGATGCCGAGCGTCTTCTTCGCCGTACTGAGAAGCGGGCATTTGCTGCTTTTAAGATATCCCTTATTAAACATCAATAAAGTCGCTTTTCCTGTTATACAGTTAAGGATACAATCTGATCAATATAGTTCAGTTAGTTTTTCTACATCAGCATGGTTGCACACTCTTATAATTCAGTTTCCTTCCGTTGGAATAGTGCAATAGAAACATGTCGTCTAAGGCTGTCTCTTTGCTATCTTTAACTCTGACATTACAAAGCAGCAATTTTAGCTGATTCAACACCTGCTGTCCCAGTGGCTCTTCGTGTTGAACCTAAACCTAAAAGTGATATAAGGTAAGCTGCCTCCAAGACAGCCCCCTCCATCCTTCAACAGTACCTTGTACCTCTTCCTTATATGTATATTCCAAGATGAGCAATACTTGTTTGTTCTTATGATTTGGGTGCTTGCGTTATGGACAGGCAACAAGATCTTTTGAAGAACATTGTTGGGATCAAACCAAAGCGACCGAAAGTTAGCAGCCCTTCACAGCCAACAGATAGCAATAAGCCTAAGCATGGGGAAGAAGATTCTGTCAGCGAGTTGTCTTCATTGCCTATTCAGTCAGGACTACTTGTGGGCGAGAAGGGATCATCTCATGGGACTCTGAATCCTGACCACACAGCGCCAAGGCTAGATAAACCAAGAGAGGTGAAGCAACAGAACTCAGCTGCAAGTTTGCTTGGTTTAGCCTATGAGAGTTCGGACGAAGAATAGTTGATCATGTGAGCCCTATGGGAACTGGACTATTTCCTGTCAGATGTGTCTGCATTCCAAACAGCAAAATGTAGATTGTGTATATTAGGGTTTTTTAATGTACTATTATTAGGTTGTGTTTCGCACCAGGATTCAATGGAAAGCTGCTTTAATGTTGCTAAGCTGCTACTCCCCATATCTGTAAAGCGTTTTTCAACATTCCGTTGCCGTTAAAGGTCAACGCCATTTTTTGCTGTCATGCATTTGTTTTGTTTTACCATAAAAGTTGTTCACAGTTCCCATGTCACTTCTATCCGGAAAGCAATCCAAAATATAAGTCAAATAGACATAAAAAGAACTTTACAAATTGATCCGGTACTGCTACCACTTAACAAAGGGGCAAGTTATCAATTCTGTAGCCTTCTGAATGTCTTAGAAATTGATGAAACCATGAGGACGAGGGGGCTCCAAGCGTGTTAGGTCACGGCAAAAAAACAAAGACAGATTTACATATTTTTTTCCAGAAGTTTCTGATGCCATAAGCAAAAGATTTCAGGCTGCCCAAAAGACCTGTGTTCGCGGATTCCTCAAGCTTTAGGTTGTCTTCTCTGCATAACACGACATACAAGACAAAATTACAATGGCGTCCAAAGGTGGCATTTAAAGCAACAAGTTTGCATTTTCCCAGCTATGCATGGAATGGAACAAAAGAAAACAGCTTAGTAGGGTATATTTTTATATCTATGACACTCCATACAGGGAACGAAATATGTCCTCTATGAACTATGATGAACTGGACAGAATGTTTTAAGTGTTTATTATCTTAGAGAATAGAGCAGCTCAACAAAACAATATTGGTGTGCACTCTAATACAAGGCTTATAAAGCTGACCCAAACCAGTTCCTGGTCACAAACCTGAATTCTGAGTCATGCACGAACATGAATTCTGGGTAAGTCAGTCAGAAACTAACTGGTTCAGTCTTTCATGTAAATCTATCAGGTCACAAGGTTCTATGTCGCATAGAACTGTTCTCTCAAATACAGAATTGAAATGACTCCACAATGACTAGGAATAAATTAGTTGAATCAGTCATTGGTACAAATTGATGGAATTTCAGCTCTGTTTGGCAAAAGCCATATTTCCAGGGAATCCAAGAACTGCATGTCACCAGTTTGCTAATAGCAATTCCCTACCTAAGTCCAAGGGAAGATTCATCTTCCACAGCCTGAATTAACCAATCATACACACTAAACGGCAGAAGAAGCCCTCTTGCCAAGTCCAAGTAGTTGATCATACAAAAAGAAATAAACCACACAGGCATAACAACTTTTAGCATACTATAAATCTTATCAAACAATTTTGACATGTTGGTTTTAATGACATTGAAAGAAAAGCATTTTACACGTAAAAGCCTAATAGAGTAATACCTGGCATGCATCTTTGCCTCATTCAGCATGTCCCTTTCACTTTGATCTGATCCATTTGAATCATTTGCATTCAGGGTTTCTTCAGGATTCTTCAAATAAAATTCGTTAGCTTCTATTTCCCTTTGCTGGTTTCCAAGGTCTGGGTTGTCCTGCACATGCACAAAGATCTTAAGGGATATGTCTAAAAAAACTTTGCTAAGCACAAAATAACCATCTCGAGAGAATATTTTGACTTCATACCTCCTTCATCCTCTCACTCTCTGTTTTATCAGATAAAGCTGGGGTGTCTGCAGCAGTGTCCATATCATGTTTAGCAGTCTTTCCACATGAGAGATCAGGAAACTGAAATGCTCCTTGACACCGAGCCACCTTACCTTCATCCTTAGAGAAGGAATGGTCAGAAACTTGATCTGTTCTTTGAAGTTGAATCACTTCAGCATCATCCTTGGGCATGGAATGGTCAGAAACTTCTAGTATTCCTTGAATTTCAGCCACTCTGGCTTCATCCTTAGGCCTTGGTTGCTCAATGACTTTAACTGTTTCTTGAAGTCGATCTGCCTTGGAATTATCAAGTGCTAATTTTGCATGCTTATACTTCATTTCTTGAAGTACACCACTCACTGTGTACTGAGCGCCCCCGACTTGCTGACGGGTATATGTCATAGTAGGAAACTTGCCATCATTTGAAGCCCTGTAACTGCACTAAATAGAACCACAAAGAAACACATGGTTTAAGAGTCATGAGAATAACTAACCAGGAAGAAAAAAAAAAAAAAACGTTTTCATAACTCCTAGACATAATTGCCACTCTTTATCAGAATCCTACAAATCTGGATGAGTTGTGCCACATTTCCATTGCTAATTTCTAAATCTCAAATGTCAATCCTTAATGCACAACTAGCATAAGTGTCTCTCCCTCTGCTGGGAAAAAAAAAAAAAAAGCAGAAATGCTAATGAGCTGAAATCTACAAGCACTGGGTACTTACCAAAAAAGACAAACTCTAAAACTAGAAAATCGAGTGCAAAAAGTCACCTACTTCTCAACAAATTCCATAATCTTAGCCCTCCTCTCCTGCATTGCTATCCTCCTCTTCCCCTTCTGTGGCGGCTCCTGCGCAGGCAGCGGCGCCGCATGCGCCTTCCCCAGGAGGTCCGGTAGCACGACCGTGTGGTGGCGGTAGAGACACCCGACATCACTGGAAAGACGGAACAGTTCAGTCAAAACAAGATCACATCACCGCCGGGGCCTAAACCCAGAGCTTGGATCGAACAAGGGAGGCCGCGGGGCGAAATATACTTGAAGGATGACGAGCTTTATTCACCTTTCCTGAAGGCGGCGGAGGAGAAGAGGCGAGCGGACGCCTGCATCGCGAAGCGCAATGGCGGGGAAGACGGGCGCCCTAGGATTTCATGCCGTGGTGACTGGACGAGGAGAGCGAGGTTTTAGCTTGGCCGAGAAGGCGAAGAAGGGGGGCGGCGGGACGCCGGGCGGCGGCGGCCTGGCTTGGGTGCTTGAGGCCGTGGCCCAACCAAAAATAAGGGGGAAATTAGATGAGCACCACTAAAACATCATCAGTTTAGGAAAATACAAGAAGACCGATTGTTGTTGCCAAATTTCATCTTAAAAGATTTGTTGTCATTTTATTGTCCAAAAAAAAAAAGCTGAAATCCGATAAAAAGAATCTCATAATCCTAGGAACTCATCCACAATCCAATACAAGATTCATCCTAGAAATCACCAAAGTCGCGCTCAAGGCACATACATTACCAAAGCTCCCAAATAGGGTTTTATTATAGGTATGACAAAAATATGAAAGATTTAAAAATATAAACATGATAATTTTAGAGTAGATTATAAAAACCCATTACAAGATCCATACTGAATATCATGAAACCTACGCAAAAAAAAAAAAAAAGATTGCCGGATTTTATTTACGATAGAGTGAAATGCACCCTGTACATGAACTTGTCTTCCTGTGCCAAATAGGTCCATGGACTTAAAAACCAAAATGACCATCTAGCCTCGAACTTGCAAAACCCGTTCACCCCAGGTCCAACCCGGTTTTGCATGGCGGTGTAGCGATGCCGACGTCGGCGATGACGTCGAGACTTCTTTTTAATTTATGAAATTAATATCTTTTTATTCGAGCTCCAAATATGGCAAATAATATATCAATTTTGATCGTCTCGGCGAGCTCTTTGCAATGGTGTACTCCGTTTTGTTATTTGAGATAGCTTTATTTCGTGTAAAATTAAATATTTTATAAAATGAGTGATATTTTATTCTCACTTGCAATCGATATATATGTGGTCGTGATTTAGTTCCGGATATATACATATTTGTCGGTTTTTTTGCCGTAAATATACATAGGGTATATATTGTCGCGAAATTTACTACTCGTTTTATAGAAATTTTACAGTAAATATGTATATAAGCTAGGCGCCGCGCAATATATACATATTTAGGACAAAACATGCTACCCTAAATATGTATATACTACGCGGATGATTGATCACGCGCGCATGCAGGCGGCAGGTGCAGCTAGCATATTAAAATTACAAAAACATATCACATAGTTCAGTTTATAATGTATATATTGCTTGCAGACGCCAGCTTCTGCATGCACGTGTGATCGATCGTCTAGCGCGTATATATATATATATTTAGGTTATTGCGCGGCGCGCTAGCTTATATACACCATTGCAAAGAGCTTATATATTTAATTTTACACGAAATAAAACTATCTCAAATAACAAAACAGAGTACACCATTGCAAAGAGCTCGTCGAGAGGATCAAAATTGATATATTATTTGCTATATTTGGAGCTCCGAATAAAAAAGATATTAATTTCACAAATTAAAAAGAAGTGCCGACGTTATCGCCGACATCGCATCGCTACAAGCACTATACAAAACCGCCATGCAAAACCGGACTGGACCCGGGGTGAACGGTTTCGCAAGTTCGAGGGGCTAGATGGCGATTTCTAAGTCCATGGACCTCTTTGGCACAGAAGACAAGTTCATGTACCCGTGGTGCATTTCACTCTTTAAGATATGACAAAAATAATGAAATTGGGAACACCTAAAAAAATATTGCGGATTTTATTTGGTCACATAAACAAAAAGCTGGATTTTGGGTTCAAACAAAAGCTGGATTTTATTTGGTCATAAATAAAAAAATAACTTGCTTTCGTTGAGAGTCGAACTCAAGACCTCCCGCTTACTAAACGGGTGCTCTAACCAACTGAGCTACGAAAGCTTCTGTGGTAAAATAAACTCAGTAGAATTTTTAATTACTGTACCTGCTTCTTATTACACAGATGCAGAATCTGATGATCATTATCAGGTACTGCAACTGGAATGATATAACTGTACAATGGAACCATCCATTTTCATATATCATACAGTACATGTGTATTTATAGGGACCCGAATTTGTAGTTTATAATAATGAAATTCATAGATATTTTACATCACATTTGAACTAACAATTCATATGCAGTGAATTCTCTTCCCTCGCTCTTGGTTGGCTTCGCTTCCTTCTTATCTTATCTTGCATTTTCTTGTCTTCGCTAGAGTGCTTACTTTGCCTTTGTAGACTTTCCAAGAATCATGTAGGGTTGGAGCAAAGCCTCGTCTGAAGCCGAATGATCATCCTCGCACTAATCCTACTGAAGTTTGAACAAAAATGTTATTTGTTAAAAATATTCGACTCCAAAGTTTGGGACGTCGCTTTCCTGCCGAAGCCAAATTCCAACAGGTACTCACTCGATCCCAAAAGATGCAATTTTTAAGGAGTAAAGAAATCAGGTTGGATCAAATTCAACACACTACTAATGTTTATGATGCCAAGTAAATATCACTAGATTAATATATTGATATTGTTTTCTAAAAACTTGTCATCAACTTACAATTGCATCCGATTTGGGGGTAGGATGGGGTTATGTATTTGATTGAACATGTTGGAGTATGATTAAGGGGTGTATGAGTTTAGCTTTGGACTTCAACTTTTGCTCCCAAAAGCTCACTTGTTCCTCGTCACAGAAGACACAAATTATAAAACATTTTATACCAATATTTGACAAAGAGCGCCTCATAGAACTCTCAATCAGGAGAAATTGTTAGGGACTATGCGTTCGAAAACATGTAAAGTAGCAACCTTGTGATGGTCTCTGACCAAACCAACATGCATGAAATGGTGCGCAAAATGTCACACCATGAATCACATCTGAACCATGTATGGTTAACAAAGAAACACACACACATAGTGGAACAGCAATCCATCTTGCCACCACCACCACCACCTGGATAGAACAATTCCACTACACTCAGACCATGCCTCTGCTTACAATTCGAGACAATTCCTATCCACTACGACTCTACGAGTTCGCCGAGACGACGCGAACACCAGACCGGCCGCTCGCCACGCTGCCGCTGCCACGATGAGCGCTGCGTCCACGGTGCTGGCCGCTACCATTTCCAGAGCCGGCGCGTGACCGGCCACTGAGTTCGTGCTGGGACTGCCTCTGCTTGCTCTGTCGAGGCCTGTTCATCGGGCTGCAGCGGCCGCCGTGACTGCCGCCGGACTGCTCCACAACCTCGTCGCCGGTGCTCCACGTCCGGTCCGAGGACTCGACCGAGGTGGGCTCCCAGGAGGGCGTCCACGGGTGGCCCGAGACGCTGTTGCTCCCGGCTGACTCCTGAGGCTCGGTTTCCCCGCGGACGTCCGGCAGCAGGTGGTGCTTGCGCCCCGCGGCCGCGGCGGCGCTCGGCTCGACGAAGCCGTCGCTGCCGGCCGGCGCGTTGACGGAGCCTTTGTCGTCGGCGGAGTGGCCAGGCTCGTAGTCGTAGGTGCGGTTCTCGGACGACGACGAGTTGAGGTCGGCCACGGCCTCGACGATGGAGCAGGCCTTGGCGACGCACGCCGGGAGCGAGAAGGACGGCGTCGCCGGCGTGGCGGGGGAGCTGCGGAGCTGGTGGATTGCTGGTGGTAGTTGTGGATGTCCTCGAGCAGCTGAGTGGTGTACGAGCCGGGGTTTTGGTCAAAGTCGCGCGACGCCCGCCGTGATCGGCAACCTGCCTGCGCCGCACCGGACCTTTGGCTTTGGGTCAGGCGCTCCGCCACGATGCTCACCGTGCGCGTCGTGGTCGTCTTCGACGACTGCGCTCTCGTCTCTGACGACGCCGCAACAGCAACGGCGGCGTCCTCTGCGATCTCCGGCTTGCAGCTGCTTGGCACCGCCGCCGTCGGCTCCTTCCCACGCCCCGCCGTAGCCTTCTTGGGCGTGGCGGCGACGGCAGTCTCAGTGGATTTCTGAAGTCACAGCAGTTTGAGCGAATGGTACGGTAGAATTGCACTAATAACTGAAGTGAAAAATTCAAGTTTTGACTGATCTTTACCTTCTGCGGCCTGGCACTGTGGTTGCTGTTGTTACGGAGAGAGTTCTCATCGAGCTCGGCCATTGGGTTGCGCCTGTACGGAGACTGCTCGTTTCTCCTGGACGAGCTCCGGCTCAGCACCGGCGCCGGTCCGCCTCCAGCATTCTCATTCCCGGGCGCCAGCCTCGCGGGAGAGCTCGATCTCGGCGACGCGCACCTCTTCCCCGACGCGGCCGCGGCCGCGGGCGACGGCGCGCGCCCTTTCTCCCTCGCGGGCACCGACACCATCTTCCCGGGCTGCTGCTGTCTCGCGCGGTCACCACCGCCGGAGCCCGCCGTGGCCACAGAGGCCGCAGCGCCCATTTCCGCGCGTCTCCCGGGCGACCGGCTGGCCCTCCGGCTCCCACTCCCAGTCCCGCTCCTCTCGCGGCTGCCCGACCGCTTCCGCTGCGGCGAGCCCCGGTGCGGCGACGGCCTGGACACGGCCGCCCCCGCGCCGTGCCTCTCCCAGTCGTCGCACTCCTCGTCCGCGCCACCGGCACCGGCCTGATCGAAGTCGTAGCTGCGCTTGGACCCCGACCGCCTCCTGCGGTGCCCGCCACCGCCTCCCGTCTCACCGGACGACGCCGCTCTCCCGGCCCCGGACGAGCTCCTGCTGAGCCGGCCGCACTGGATCAGGATCGCGTCCACCTCCTCCTTGGTGCAGCTCGAGGTGCGCACCGGCGCCGACGGCACCAGCACCACCGGCAGCTGCTTCGGCGCCGGTGGCTCTTGCGACCCCGACGACCGCTTCTTCTTCGGATCCTCTCCGGGCGCCGCCGCGGGGGCTGGGCCGACGACGACCCCGGCCTCACGACGAACACCGCGGCCTTGTTCGCCGTCGCCGCGGCCTCCCCGCAGCCGCGGCCCCCTCTTGGGCTTCTGCTGCGGCGGCGGCGGCGGCTTCTTGGCCTTGGCGTCGGACACCACCGCCGCGGTCCTCCCGGCTTGGCCGGTGGCTTCTTCTTGCTGAAGCAAAGGCCCATGGCGGGGCTTCAGGTGGTGTGGTGACTGGTGAGTGAGTGCTGCGTGGCAGGAGCTCCGGCGGCCTGCGACTGCGAGCGAGCTGGAGCTGCCGAGCTGAGGTGGGAGTGGAAGAGTGCGTTGGACTGTGACGTGGTGGTATTTAAGCACGCGTGGGGAGGTGTGATTAGCGAAATAATTATGTGTTGTGCTCTGTGTTAGTACTCCGTAATCCGTACCCTGATGAGCAAAGGCCTCGGTGATGGTGGGTGATGCGAGCGAGACGAGGGGGATTTCAAATCCTCTCGCGGCCGGGCCGGGATCGCATCGCCTTGAGGCTCGTGCGCGCGCACGCACGCACGTGGGGGGCAGCGTTGGCTGGTCACGGTGCTGTGGACCGACGGGCGGGACTGGGTGGGACTAGAGGATGCCTTGGCGGATGGTCTACGAGGAACACGTCCACATGGTTTTGGACCGGCGGCTCGGTGGGGACGCTATCCGTTACAACATTGCGGGGCCAGCCTGGGTCTTGATTATCTCAGCAATCATCTCGTCTTCAAAAATGTTCAGGGGTTGTACGTGTGCCAGCATCAGAGACGCGTGTGCACACTGCTTGCTAATGACTTCATCTGGTACTGTCGTCCTGTGCTTTGCTGCTAATCGTCATTGAGACGGGTAATGATGCACAGGAAAGCTTTGCGAGGTTGATGATGGATGCCAATTCCGCAGGCCACAGCTGGTCAACCCTGGTTACGCTCCTACGAGTTTCATGCGTGCTGCCTCGTGCAGGCCCTGCGTGAGGTCAGGATGCATGGTCGTTGCAGCTGGATGGTGCAACAACGGCACTGCGATTCAAATGCAGGGCAGGGGGAGGGGGCAGGTACGTTTGGTTTGAATCGATCCGGCCACCTCGACGTGATGGTGGCGTGCGCAAGCAGGTGCATGCCGTCGGCTGGATCGGCAGCAAGCAAGCATCCATACGTTTATCCGTCCGCAAGGGACGGGGGATGGGATCGGATCTGCACGTGATCAGCTGCTCACCGCCGCGTCAGCAAACCGGGCAAGAGATGCGACGATGATTCTTCTGACGGCTCCTTCAACTCGTGTCCGCCCATGTCTCTCTCAGGTTGCGAGCGAGCGACCATGTGATACAAACCGGATCCAATGCCGGCCGCTAATTCATGCCTGCACTGCGTAGCGTACTACGTACTGCCACCATAACTTCCACACGGGCCCCGGTCGCGCGTGAACGGTCCCTGCGCAGGCTGTAAAATCGCAACCTCGACCTATGATTGGATTTCAATTTTCATTCAGAATTCAGGTTCGGGAGGTTCCACATATCAAATTTGAATTCAGGTTTGTGGTGCAGCATCCCTCCAAATATCGAATTTGACTTCGGTTTCCCAGCCAAAAGATGGAGCAGCAGCCTTGGAGGGCTTTGTTTCATCAAAGGGTGAAAGTGAAAATGAAAACGCGAAGAGGAAAGGAGGCGTGCTGTTTTCTTCATGACCAAGCCGAGGAAAAGGCTGGCCACACGAATAGCGAGATTAATAATTAATAATTAATTAACGCGAAGAGGAAAGGAGGCGTGCTGTTTCCTTCTCATGAGGAGCTCTGCACAACGCACGGCTTTCGATGCCTTTCAACGTACTAGTGTGTCGAAGTTCATCGCAACCTTGACACACGAATAGCGAGATTATCTATATACCTACTAATAAAAGAGGCGAAATTTCTTGACCACCAAAATTTCCGTCTGCCTGCCGACCGTGTCCGTGTCTTTCACGGCTCCGAGGAGAGAAATTTTCCGTATATGGGTCTCCCATCTGCCTGTTTTAATAAAGACCGCGGCGCGTGGAAGCGGACGCACAGCGCAGGCCAGATCCACTTCAACTTGGGATAATCCCTGCGCTTCCCCGAGGCCCGAGCCCTGTTGTGCCTCCCTCTCCACGCCGTCTGGCAGCCTTCGCACACCCGCCGTCACAGCGTTCTCGATCGACACCGAGCCGTCGTCTCTTGTTGGTACGAGGACTCCTTCCCTGACGCCAATCCAGACGCGGGAAACACTCTCACCTCCTACTAAGCGGCAGCACGGGAGGAGTAGGCCGCCGCCTAGCCCAGGGCTACCTAGCCCTCATCATCGTCCAAGTTGCAGCACACCTGCTTGTTCCCCGACGAAAGGTGAGGCCACCCGAGAATGCCCGACCAGAGGTGAGGCCATTCTAGGGGTAATTGCGTGAATGTTTTTTTTTTTTTCTTCTACCAAACAACAACTTAGGTAATTATTACTCGACAGGATGATGTCGTGCTTGTTCCGTTTAGGTTAATTATGTGGCCGTGCGCCTGATTAATCTTGCAGCGCGATCAGTTTTTGGCATGTGTATGTAATTCGAAGCATGGTATTCATTGAGATTTGGAGTTTATGTTCAATGAATTAATGCTTGTGTTTATTTCTTCAATGAAGCGAAATTAGCAGGCCATTTAAGGTGGGCATATTACTTCTTTCAAGTCCAGCATTAGGTTACTGCCATTGCTTGCTAGCTCAGTTACTAAATACTAACAATTGTCTATCTCCTCTACGCTATAGCTGCTGCACGAAAAGTAGGTCTCATGCAGGCACGCGAACGGGACAAGCTAGCTAAGCATGGCGAGGAAGTGTTGCAGCTATGCCGGAGAGGGTGATGCGGCTGTTGTCCGGCGGGCTGGGGCTCGAAGCCGGGAGACTGCAGGCGGCGTTCGGCGGAGAGGGTGGCGAAAATGTGCTTGTGGGTCAACTTCTACTCGCGGTGCACGCAGCCCGAGCGTGGTGGCGCACTACGACCCCGGCGGCATGACCATGCTACTGCTGGATGACCACGTCAAGGGCCTGCAGGTGAGGAGCCCCGCCGGGCAGTGGATCACCATCGACCCCGTCCCCGATGCCTTCATCGTCAACGTCGGCGACCAGATCTAGGTACTATACGTATCCATATCAATACACAATAGTATTATTACATATACATATACATATATGTGCCGTGACATATATATAGGTGTATTACTTCTCACTTTGGACACGTTGCTCTAGCAAAAGGGAATTGCGGCCAGTGTTTTTTATAATTACACAATATAACATCCAAAACACACGCTATGATTTCCTAGAGAGAGAGACAATTGACTACTTACTAATTAGTAGCAACTAAGATATATACATGTAACGACATCGCACCGCATATGCAGTCATCCAAATATCTATACCTATATAGACACATACGCCCCGGTGCAACGCACGGGCATGTTTTGCTAGTTAATTAATTAACGCAAAAAAAGGAAAGGGATAACGGAGTGATTAACCACGGCACATTGACAACACCACGTCCAACGTCACGTGGAAATCACAAGCACATGCTACCAACAAGCCGTCAAGCATTTTTCTGCTCTGCTCCCTCAGTCCCTCGCTCCAAACACACCAATACATAAAGAGATCTCATACATAAATCTTAATTTACCTCTATGCAATAGTTTCTTATAGAAGCTTTCTAGAGATAGAAAAGATGACCAAAATTGATTCTTTCCTCATCATCCCTAATCTAATGGGGAAATGTTTTCAAGGCATTAAGCGTACACTTCCATTGATTTTCTAGGTCAACTAATTGACTAACGACACTCATTGTGAGCGTAGGCGATTAGTAGAAAGCCCATAACACATTCTGTCTAAGGGCATCAGGAGCGTATTAAGATCCTTATGAATTTTGAAGTGGATCCATCCCACACACTATAAGGTCAACATACAATGAGTCCTCACCCCACCCCCAAACGGGTGATGCTCCCGACTCACCTCCCCTTCTTGACAAATGGCAACCCTAACCACCATTAGAGCAGCTCGGCGTGGAAGGCCACCTCAACCGTTGAGAAAGGCTATGGCTAGCTCATGTGCTCACCTTGTCGACTAACCTAGTTAAGGGCACGACCAACGTTGGTTGTTCCATCGTGCTGCCTCAACTGTCCATGTAGATGAGGAAGTATTTGAGGCTGCTCGTCAGCCAACGCAAGTAGACATACTGAGCATGGCCAGGACAGCAGGCTCAGCAGCACCTTTATTCCCTGTCAGACGTTGCACAAGCTTTCTCTATCAGCCAGCTTCCCACAACGCGTCCCTCGGTCGCCGCTTGGAACTTTTGTAGGCAAGGCATATGCGCTTCGCAAGATGTTCCGACACACCTGCGGAACCACCCGTTCACCGCCGTGGACTCGCCCGTCTCGACATGTAACTTGGGGCAGCACGCCACGTAGACGCGATGGGGAAGCCCTAACTCCGCTACTTCCTTCCACACCTCTGCCGCACGGTGCCCAGCCCTACCAAATCTCAGCTTGCCGCGACCACGCCATTAGGCCTTCCACAACACAGGCCCGGCCCAGTGTTTTTAGGCCCGGGCGAAGCTAAAATCTGGCCCCCCGTATTTATAAATGTAAAATTACCTTAAAAATTCCTACTAACATTCCTTCATGCGAAGTCATTGACAATGGTATTAATATCGATCTCATCCAGCAATCCCTTCTCAATGCATAATGTTGCCAAACCATTTAGCCTCTCCAAAACATTGTAGATCTCAAATAATTCTTCAACAATTTTAGTTTTGAAAAGCTTCTTTCAGTTGATGCCACAGTCACAGGCATAGTAAACAAGATTCGATAAGCAATGGACACATTAGGATAACAATCGCTTTTTGTAACAAACTCAAATATCTCCATAGCTGTCGTTGGTGTGTTTGGCAAAGTGAATTGTAGAACACTTAACTCAGAAATTAGATCATTTAAATCAAAGTCGATAAACCATTGTGAGAAAAAACTGCCGCTAGTGTTGTGCAACACACTTTAAGCTCAGTACCATCCAATGCCTTCAAGTTTGTTGAACTCATTAAAAATCCAAACAATTCTCTGAATGATTCCAATTCATCAAATCTAGTCTTCAATGAATGGATTGCTATATCAATTATAACCATGAAGTAACTAATTTTGAATTCCTTCTCACCTTCCAAGATTACTTCCTCATTATTATTTTCATCAAAATGCTTCTTTCTAAGAGCATGGCGCCTCTCATTGATATGTTTCCAATCTCTATACCCATCATTCGCGGAGTCAAGTTGCGTGTGCACTGTACGTGTGGCTTCTCGTGGAAGCAGCCTGAAAGGAAGCTTTTTCTCTTTTTTAATACGGACTCGATCCTTCTCGTGGACGCTAGGAGTGCTAGCAGCTCACTGCTGGGCCAAATACTACTGAGTACCTAGTGTTTACATACCTGGGATGGGGCCCTACGAGATTAGGGTCCCGGGGCGGCCGCCCCGCTTGCCCGCGTCCAGGGCCGGCGCTGCACAACACGGGCCATAAGTCATGTACTACCTCACGCTAATGGCGTAGGCCATATTAGCATCGCTAATTTGGGCTGCTATGATTACCAACGCAGGTTGCAAGTGGCGTGTGTCCTCGCCAGACCCTGAACATGTGTTACTGTTCATCTATGTGCAGGATGTGCGGCACTTCTGTGTGGCTTCAACGCTGCTCAGAATGTTGCTTGCAACTTTTTAGCAGGTCAAGCCATCGACTCCTCTGCAAGAGTCCTTGACATGAACACGGAAATTCAGCCTCTATGTGCTGAGCACACACTATCTCGCACCGGCCCACCTGTATTGAGATGTGTGCACTGTAAGAGACAAAGGCCGACATACAAAAAAAAGTGTTGAACGCTGAGTGGGAATAGTGTGTAGCACGAATCTTGAAGCACATATAGACAGTAGAGATAGTACGTGCTGAGCACACGTGCTATGTTGTACTACCGCCTTGACATGCTGCAAGGCCATGTGACATGGAGGATGGTGAAGACGTGGAGGATGGAGCAGCACGTCATATCACTACGTTGGGGAAGCCCTTGGTCTAGATGATGGTCAGCAAGCAAGAGGTCAAGGCAGGGTGGGCAACGACATACACGAGGTCAACTGGTGAAGGTTGGGTGGGCGATGGGCGACAGCCAACGGCCATGGCGTGCGAGCGAGAAGGCAGGCACGAGAAGACTGGTGGAATTGTATTTCTGATGATTAGTAGCGTGTCTGCTTTACCTAGTGGGACCTCTTTTTCACGAGATCGGCTCTGTTGTTTGATGCCGACCTGAACGAGCTTATGCCCCCTGCTTCTGCACTCCCGGATGCGGGCAACACCGTAGGTGCTTTGAGTGCAGTAATCTACTAGCGATTTCAAGAAAATGAAACACAGCTTTTCACGCATATAATTATATATTATATATGGTATATATTCTAGACATCAAACTATCAGTGAAAATGCAGCTCCAAAAATGGTGTTATCTTGATCTCCTATTCAACTGTTGTTCTCACCCCGTCCAAAATAGTATATATTCTGACATCAAACTATAAGTGAAAATGCAGCTTCACAATGATGTTATCTGGATCTCCTATTCAACTGTTTTCTCACCCTGTCCAAAATACCTTCCTGAAATTGTCATCAGTACATTCAGCATTACGACTTCATCGTCCATCTCAGTCTTGGTGGCAAGGATGCTGGCGCACTTGCGCAGCAAGGACCTCAGTGAGGCACATGTCTCCGCGTCCAAAGGAGTGTGAATGGCAACGCAGAGTGCAAAGAGCCACAGACAGTTATTCCTTGATAGTGTATCCAAGCTTTGAATCATATCGATGTAGTTCCTAAGTGTCGCAGCTCTTGAAACCGCATCCATATTGCGCATCATTGTCAGTGTCGGTTCAGTTTGTGGCTCCGATCTGCTGCCAGGTTTTGTTGAGGTTTTTTGTCGCGCCGCGCTAGATACAGATGGGTCATCAGAATTCTCAAGCTCAGAGAGAACCTGAGGAAAATAATAATCTCATATAATTAGTAGACGTTGTGAATAAGGTAAATATGCAGAAGATGGTAGGCAGCATTCAAATTGAAAAACTGGTAAGTTATTGCGAATAAAAAAAGAAAGAACCTTTTTGATAATGATTTATTAAATGGCAGTCTCAACAAAATTAATAGGGAACAAAATGCTTGCGTGGTTGTTGTCAGATTTTTCATCCTGCAAACCAGTGAGTACTTGTTTCAAGAGTAACTAGTATGGTCTTACTTACTAGGACTTACATCAAAGAAATCCTACTAATGGTACAATTGTTGGCTTCATGACACATACTACCATTTATATAATATGTTGAAGACACAGATTAAGTCCCTGTTTGTTTTAGCACGCAGATTGTGGATTGCATCTTAGAGGACAAGGAGCATTCACCATTGTATCGCATAAAAAAAGCAAGCAAAATGGGAAAACAGACATCAGAACATTAATAACATTCTATCAGTACAATAGCTGTCAGATTTTCAGGATGCAATTTTTTTTTTAATACTTCTCTTCCTATGAACAAAGGATGATCATTGTCGGATTGTCCCACCATGAAAATAAAGTAATTTATGTGACAACAGAACAAACCATACAGTAATAACATACAGAATTATTCCAACATACAGGTTAGATAAGAAAAGAAGTTTTTGCCCAATGAAGTAACATATTGAATCATAGGAAATGTTAGCAATTGCTCTAGACTTGTGCCAATCAAATTTTAAGGGTAAAGTGGACAACAAAATAGCAAAATATGTCAACATACGTTTTTTTTTTTTTTTAAAAAAAATATGTCAACAAGTTAAGAAGCAATTTTACAAACATAGGGTTGTCTATGCAAAGCGCGAAGGTAATTATGAGAAACATAAAAGACAACTGAAATGTGGTTAGAAATATTTGAATCTTTAGACCCACACAAAGATAGCTTACCATCCTGGTTTCTGCAAAGTGGGTGATAAATGTGTCCTCCCATTGTTTTGACGCCACAAAAATCAGGTAAGCACTTTGGTATGTCCGAATTTCTGGCATATAAGAGTTTGCTCATTTCTAGCTGCACTTGAATATATCTTGGCCACCTTCACTCTAGGAATTTGTTTAGCTTCCCACCTGCAAACAGACGTTTTTTCATGTCATAGTCAAAGTAATGCTTTTTGGTAAGCCAATTGATGATTACGGGAAGTATATCTAACAAAAATAATAGAAAACTGAGCTCCCACCTTATATATTGTTGGTAGGTTTGGGGATCAAATTTAGCAAATATAACTAGTCACAAAGTTTGACATTGTATTTTCTAACCATTGTCTCATTTGGTAAGCTTCGCCAAAATGAGCTCATATGGAGAAATCCTAGTACTTAAATATCACTTCACTATAATTCAAATTTGTTCATATGTTGAAGTCACAGTTACTAAACCTGATTGCAAGAGATATTGATCTTACTAAGATAATGGATATTCATCAATTCAACACTGAATCATATAAAAGGTCCTTAATGGCCAGAAAATAAATAAAGGCATACTAGCAAGACTAGGGTGTTGCATCATGCAATAGAGACTTGTAACAATAGTAAGTGGCCAGGTTAAATATCAACTACAGGACATAATTAATCGTGCACAGATGAGCTCCAGTAATATGAATCTTTGTTTGGCATCTTAATATCATGTCCAGATCCTATAAATCAGAGGAAACCAGAGCAAAGAATACCTGACACGCCGAAGGTACTCAAAGCCATCAAGAGGTTCGCCAGACTCAAAATCTGGATCTCCATCCACAGCAAATGCAGGCTTCAAAATTCCTTCATAGTCATCGTCACTGTCATCTTCATATTCCACATCTTCACCTTGATGAAACGACTCTTCAACCACTCCACACGCCCCAGTATGGCCATGAGCAGATTCAAAGCCGTGTTGGTGACAAACCGCAGATCCCCAATTGTGTGTGGAACAATCTCTGCCGCACCTACAAGGGATCATACAATAAATGAATACATCTAAGAAAATTACAAGCAAGTTCGTAAGAGCATCTCGAGTCCTTTTATTTTTAAACACACTCTCAATTCTCTAGATCGTCTTTTGGAGTCATTAGAATAAAAATCGCTCTATATATTCTACTCTCTGCGTCATTGGCTCGCTAAAAATACCAATAGAGGATGAAAATATTCAGAGACCCACCTAAAGAAGGTATTTCACACCAAATTCTCTATTCCTATCAAATAAGAATGATATAGAGAGGCTCTTCTCTAAGAGGCGAGAACAGGAAGAAACGTACCCAAGAACCGGGCCGGCGCCGCCTCTTCAGGCCACTTCCTCACGGCCATTGCCTTCACCCCCTATTACCCCCTCCTGATCCTCACGTCCTCCTCGAGCAGCCCGTCGTACTCACCGGCGAACCCGGAGGCGGCGAGGGCAGCGCGGACGTCGGCCCACAGCCGCGCGTGAGCCTCCTTCGACGGGGCATCCCTGAGCGCCTCGAGTTCTGCCCTCGCGTACGCCGTCCTACTTCCTGCAGATCTACTGTGAGCTGCGGCGGAGGCCTCCATGGCGAGGGGGAGGCCCTGGCTGGAACTGGTAGGTTCGATTGGCCGCTGAGGGAAAGTGAACACGACGTGGCTTCAGGGGTGAGCGGAATGCACGCCGCCCCGTGGCCGTGCCCCCCTGCGTTGGCTGCGTGCCTGCAACAACACCCGACGCCTTGCCCTTGTTGCTCGACGCCTTGAAGCCGCCGCCGCTGCTGCTCGACGACCGGCGCCCGTGCCTCTGCGCGTGGCGGCGTGCATAGGAGAACGGGAAGGTGTGATGAACCTAGCCCCGCCGACGGGGGAAATAGGGCTCAGGTAGCCGGCGGCGGCGGAGAAGCAGCGGAGAGACAGAGGTATAAAGAGCCGCCCAAAACCCTGGTAGGCTGGAAAATGGGAACGGGCCGAGGTCCCAGTTGTACAAGGCCTAAAAATCTGAGGCCCATGGCCTATCTTTTTTTTTTTTTTTACCGAATCCATGGCCTATCTTTATGTTCTTTATTTTTAATCTCAGTACAAATTTCCATTAGAAACTGGTTCATACGAGTACACATACAAACAAGGATGAGAACGTGGCCTCAATCTACGATGGGGATTTCATCTATTAGGGCGCCATTAACAATAGAGTCTTATCATATGAATTTAAAAAATAATTGAGTAATCAAACGTGCTAGTATATAGAAAAATATGTACACATGTATGGCAAGATAGAAATGGCAAGAGAGGACTTCTTATCCTCTCCAAACCATGTACTTTTATCAGCTTTTCACAACAACAAGAAAGATAAATGGGACCCGAGAGCATTACTTTCATCAGCTTTTACAGAGCAAGCACCGGTGCATCTGATATGCATGTACTGCTCCCAATTTTTCTAAAGGTAGCACCACATATTGCAATGTTGAAGCATCACTCCAAGTGATGCCCAAAGACCAAAAAGTGATTTCAAGCACCACTCATTTAGTACACTGCGGAAGGTCTAAGTGGCTAAGTGTAGTGATGTGGTGGTCATCCGACGCTACACGAGTCCGGGAATTGTTCACCGGTGTCGTTTGGCCCGTTTAAACGGCCATTTTGCCCGTTTAAGTGGCTCTTTAGGTCGAACAGTGACTAAAGGGCAAATGACCGACTGTCGTTTAGCATCCAGGATAACTATTGCGTTAACGGATTCATTCTGTGTTGAAGATTAGACTATGTCACTATGAATAAGATAAGATAAAATCCTTGCCAGTTCTTAGGGGTGTTGGATACATGGCCACGTGTAGCACTGAAACCTCCTTGAGTGCTAAAGTTTTTAGCTTATGTTGTAGGGTTTAGAACACTTTTAGCTTTCCTGTGTTGGGTCACAGTGCTAAAAAAAATTGCTAAAGTTTAGCACCGGGATCAAAGAGGACCTTGGATAAATGTATGCCGCAATGATTTGATGTTAAAACGTTACTATGTGAAAGGAACAAAATTGAAATCGTCCTATAGCCCGAGGTAACAATTCCAAGTTGCTATGCATTTTGTACCGTCGTACCGACCAGACAACGAATTTCTTGGAAGAGTCATGAGTGAGCAAGATAACTAAGCACAGTGAGCATAGCCAAGAAACAGCGGCAAAATTATCACTATTATAACTATCGATGATCACCAACATCCGAACAATTCCCCACAGCTGAAAAACAGATGCTGAACCGAACGAGGAAGGAAGAGCCTGAACAGCGAGTAAGCAAGCATTTGCCTCACGAGCTCGGAACAATATAGACAAGCGACCGCCGCGGCCATGATTATTCTTATTATTCTATAAAGAACGGCGCTCGCCGCGCGCTAACTCGATCGAACGCTCTGCCGCCGCCGCCGTCACTCCTCATCGACGAACTCGAACTCGTCCTCGCGGAGGTGGACGAAGAACCGGACGGGCTTGGGCTGGCCCTGGACGTCGAGCTGGAACTCGATCTTGAAGGGGAGGTTGGCCGTGACGCGCTTGCCCTTCCACACGCAGACGTACTGCTTCACGACGCCCTCCATGCCCTGGATGTCCAGGTCGGGCGCCTTGAGCACGTGGTAGACGCGGAGCGGCGCCGTGACGCGCACCCGCCTACCGATCTTGGGCGCCGCCGCGGCCTCCTCGGCCGCCACGTCGTCCTCCGAGGTCACCTCGTTGGTGAGCGCCACCTGGAGGAGCAGGCGCGCGCGGGCGCGGCGCGGGGCCGGGGAGCCGGGCGGACGCGGGAGACGGGGATGGGAGGCGGCGGTGCAGGAGGACCGAGGAGGTGGAGGTGGACGGCGGCGCCACGGACGCGGTGGCGGTCGCCATTGGGGTTTGCGGTGAGCGGGCGGACGGGTGGAGGATGGGGGACGGACTCCGGTCGGTGCTGGGTCGAACAGGTGGTGGGCGCGGGAGAGGTGAGGAAAGGATAGAGGCGCGGGGCAAACGAAAGGCGGAGGGGAGCGGACGGCCGCTGCGACTGCCAGTTGCGTATGCCTTCTACCCAGGTTGATTGATGCCACGGTTCGTTTGGGCCTCGGGAAATGCTGCGAGTTTGCACAGCATCTAGCGCGGAAATCAACTGGATAAGGCGAGAGCGCACGCCTGGCTGTGGTTTGCTCTGCTCGCCGTGCCCGTCCGGGGCGCCGGGACAGGCGAGGACGGGGACGACGACGATTTGGCATGGGCGCGTGGCAAGGCACCTTCACGGTTTCAACTTCGCGGACTCACCACGTGGCGCCGGCTCTATTCGGCCACTTGCCGCCGGGGTCGTCGCTGCCATCCATACCTGACAACGCGCACCTGGAAAAATCCTTGGTCATTTCTGCTGTGCTCGATTTGTTGGCTACATTTCACCAAATCTTAGTTAGGCATCAACCAACACATGGCACTGACGATTGCATTGCTATAACGAAACCATAATAACAAGAAAAAGGCTATTTGTACACAAATAATAGAGTTGGCATAGCTCATTTGGCCTAAAACCCCAACAGAACATCCTTTGTAGAACTGATGACGGCTTCAAGTTGAACAGCACCAAATAAAATCTAGGAGCAAAATTTTCCTATCCAAGGGCAGCATAACACATCACAAACGCGTCAACGCAAATATTAGTTGCATCTCCGCAAATATCATCAGCTGAATTGTGCATCTATATAGACTCCGGCAGAACAACAAAATAAGAATGATCATGAACATTATCAACCCTACAAATTCTGCTATGGAGGGAAATCTTTACATGCAAATGCAACTATGCCGTACCGTTCCATAATTTTACCATATCCAAAGCATCCGTTTATGGAGACTGAGTGCTGTTTTCTGTCTTTGGATCTAAGATCTCACTCAAGGATGCAGAACGGACGAGTGAAGCTGCTGGTAGAGAGGCCAATGTTTCAGCAGCCGGAATGCGAAAAAAGATATACACGATAATTCTCCTCTTTTCGCTGTCTCCAAGCTCTTGTTCATATCTTGTTCTAGTTTGAAAGCACAGTCATACAGGGGTCCGGGAGCACCTCTTGCAGTTCGCTTTGCATCCACAAGTGCCTTAATTCCGACCTGCAATCGAGATATCTCCTCACCAATTTCTGTCTTCCCATGGAGTTCAATAGCGTACCTATAGCAAGCTTCTGCATTGAACAGAGCAGCCTTCAATTGGATATGGGATACCCATGATCTTTCAAAGTGGTTCTGCAGCGGAGGAGCAACTAATGCAGCATAAGCTTCTTCATAGTACAGGGCAGCCTGCATATAGCCAGACACATAAGAGTTTAGCCTTTTTTGAATGGCTTTTTTTCACACAAGAAATGATATATACTTTTTTGAATGCTGAGCAACGTACAAACATATGTATTCATTTTGTCGTTGTAATAAAATGATAAACAGTGTCATGCATGCTCACTAGTACCATCACAGAAGGCACAAAAATAGTAGTAGCACCATCAACTAGAGATTAGTCGTCAATTTGGGAAGCTAGGATCATCCATTTATTTACTTTTAGTCCTATTCTCCTTTAAATTACAATCAGAACCATATAGTTTAAGCTAAACTTTTTCGTCGACAAAATAAAATTGAATTACTTTAGTCTCTATAAAGTTACTCTTCCTTTCTGAATTTTTTTTCCCTGACCAAACAAAGCTTTAAAGTTCAAGATGTTGTCTCACGATGTGCATCCCATAACATAGTAATTGGAAAGAGTAATGGACATTGTCTAAATATCTCAATCAACTTGTTAGCTTTAAGAACAGCTATAATCCCCAAACTTCTAGAACCAATGGTTTGGGCGCACTCAAAATCCACTTCTACTTTATCTATTCAAAATGTAATTTCTTCTACATGTTTTTGTAACCCTCAACCTGGGATTTACAAAGATTCATTCTTTTATGTTTGGTGTGTTCACCAATCCACCAAGATCTTTCACACAAGAAACAATATAGAATTTCTTGAATGCCGAGCAATGTGCAAACATATGTATTCATTTTGTCGCTCTACTAAAATGATAAATAGTGGCATGCATGCTAACTAGTACCATCACAGAAGGCACAAAAATAGAAGTAGCACCATCAACTAGATATTAGTCATCAATTTGGGAAATTAGGATCATCCATTTATTTACTTTTAGTTTCTATTCTCCTTTAGATTTCAATCAGAACTGTCCATATAGTTCAAGCTAACCTTTAGTCGATAAAACAAAATTGAATTACTTTAGTCTCTATAAAGTTCCTTTCTCTTTCTGAATTTCATTCCCCGACCAAACTAAGCTTTAAAGTTCAAGATGTTGCCTACGATGCGCATCCCATAACATAGTAATTGTAAAGAGTAGATGGATATTTTCTAAATATTTCAATCATCTTGTTGGCTTTAAGAACAGGTATAATCCCCAAACTTCCTGAACCGGATGATTTGGATGTACACTAAACCACCTAAGTTTGAATGTAATTCCTCAGACACATGTTTTGTAACCCTCAACCTTGGATTTAAAAAGATTAGTTCTTTTTTATGTTTGGTGTGTTAAGCCAATCCACGAAGATATCTAGTAGTACAAAATCTAAACCTGTCAAGGATAACAAGGCATCAACCTGTTACCATATGTAAACTAATGACTAAAATCTCACTTGGCTAGCCAACCTTTCCGATTAGGTTTGTTTTATGTGTTGCAGTGATTAATAAAGTAAATATGCATGCAAGAAACATAAAATGAGCAACATACTACTGGAACAATGACAGAATCATTTAGGTATTTAATAAACCAAATGACATTCATTTTCATTATAGAACAGTGTTATGGTCCTATAGAATTATAGGGCCTGCTTGGTTCACTACCGAAATTTGCCTTGCCAAAGATTTGGCAGGAAAAGTTGGCTAGCCAAGTGAGATTTTTAGTCATTAGTTTACATATAGTGACAGGTTGATGCCTTGTTATCCTCCGGTCATAATGAGATCATATTTCGGACAGGAAAAGGTAACTGACTACTGCACCATTCCAAATTACAGTTCACTTAGCCTTGTCCTAAGTCAAATTTTCAAACTTAGTAGAAAAATACATTAACAAACTTGGTCAAAAGTATATAATTGGAAAGCAGCGAGTATGTATAAGTCAAATTTTCTGTCCGGGACATCATCTGATTCTATTTGGATATGTTACTATGATTCAAAAATAAAGGGGACAATTAATTTGGACAGTGCAATTAAACTAATGTGAATTTCCAAAGCATCAACATTTACGCCCTCTAATCCCTATCACATTGTCATGGGTTCATTCAAAAGGGAACATGTACATTTCGAATTCATATTTCTAGACCAACCTGGCAAATATACTTGGGGAGCACTGGAGCACTACCATCTTCAGTTCCTCATTTGATCAACAGAACAATTAGCCTACTCCTACCATCTTTTTCAGTGTTTGCTTTTAACATACATTTTCTCATCTTAAAATACCCAAAAAGGATTTTCATCAAACTTCGATCAGCCACTAGTCATAAACTGTTAGAAGCCCATTTCTGTATTTTGCAAAGAATTTGACCTCTGAAGTTGTGCAACGCGCAATGCAGTTAAAACCCTCAACAGAAACATAACGAGAGGAATGTACAGGAACAGGACAGTGCGTGCAGTCAGTAAATCTCACCTGCCTAGCCACTTTGGAGCACACCGGCGGTGATTTCCCCGCGGCGAGAGCGCGCTCGAAACAGCACTCCTGCGCCTGCGCGAGCATCAGCCGCTCCAGCATCGCCGAGGCCTGAGAACTCATATCCACCGTCGTCGCCTCTTCCTCTTCCATCATCTCCCCGACCGCGCGGAACGCCCCGCGGCGCGCTGGAACTCCCCGCACGCCGCCCTCACCCCTTCCTCCGTGGCGCGGCTCACGGCCGCCGCGATCCTCGAGGCGGCCGCGCCGACGTTGAAAACGAGGGCGGCCTTCTCGAAGCGGAGGGGGAGGCGGCCGCGTGCTTCAGGTGGGTGCGGAACGCATCGTGCCAGGTGAAGGACAGCGTCTCGTCGAAGGCGCAGGGGTCGTCGCGCGCGGAGAAGAGGAGGCGGTGGTAGCGGAGGAGGAGCGCGCGGCGGGAGGCCGGTGGCTGGGCCTGCGGGTTCGGGACGGCGACGGCGGCGCGGGCGTCGCGGATTTCGGTGAAGGAAGCGGCGCCGAAGAAGTGGCGGTCGCGGAAGAGCTCGGCGGCGGCGGTCTTCTTCTCCGGGACGGAGAGCATCGGCGACGGCGGCCGCGACATGATTGGCGACGCAACGCAACGAACGCGTCGGACTGGTGGAGGTGGACTTGTTCAGTTGAGATTCTCCCGTCAGTGCGTATAACAACCGGGCTGAATTGAGCTTTAGGGCTTATATGCCGGTGGAGGCCCAAATAGGAGTACTGCATCTCCGGCACGATATTAAGGCCTTGTTATTGGGCCAGAGAGAAGGAAACTATCCAGTGTCCGGGGCTCAGATTTGAGCTACATACTGAGCCTCTCTCTCTTTGTTATCTGGCTACACTATACAATACAACAAAAATCAACTTTATGTCTATACGATTTCCTGTTAGCATAAAAATATATGTCGATATATATTGACAAGTACTCAACTTTCTTAAAGCGGCCATGAGGTCCGAATGCAAATTATATTGTTCAAGCTTACAAAGTGCTCTTAGATGCTCATGTGATTTATCAGTTAAACTTGAGGACATAATAGGCATTCGAGGATAAGAAGAAAATGTACATCACCGATTCTTAAAGCAACTAGAAATCCATTCATTAAACATGAAACTGACACTACATAAAAGATAGTTTTACCAATGACATACATATATTCCAAATCCAATGCAGTAGGCACACATTGACTCTCATATTTGTACCATAGTAAAAGTACAATGCAGTAAGTGCAGAAAATATAAAGGCATAAACCTCAGCTAAGAGCAGAGGAGAGCATAAAACCCGTCTCCTCTCCCAAGCCTTTATGGGGATCCCTAAAGACAGAAGACTACTTCATGCCGCTATGCAACTACAAATCATGCAGCAAGGAAACATGCTAGAATTACCTAAAGATCATGTTGGAATCATGGAAATATCAGCAAGGATGGCGGTTGAAAATAGAGGCCATCCTTGTCCCCAGCCTCAAAAATCCAGCTGGGATTCCACTGCTTATGGTGTTTCATCGGGAGAAAATGGTGGTCAGAGGGAAAGGTCCAGATAAAATGGTGGTCCTTCAGATGCTCCTGCCTTGGTGAATGCCGATCGTACTGCGAGATGCCACAAGCTGACTCTTAAAACCTGCAACCTGTGTGCATCCCGTGAAGATCGTGTGCGATGCTCAGTCCTTCCACATGTAGGTTGGACTGCGGGGAGGGAGGAGGAGGAAGAGGAGAAAGGGAGGCAGCGGTGGCCATGGCGGTCCCTGCTGCCGGTGTTTCCGGCGCGGTGGACACGTAGTCCATGCTGGTCGCCTCACCGGCGAAGCGAGACTGGAGGAAGAGGCCGTGGGCGTTGTCCATGTCGTAGTCCCACACGGAGCTGCCCGGGCCCCAGGCGCTGAACCACGCCTCGTCGGCCGGACCCCACACGCCGCCCGACGGCTGAAACATGTTGCCGTCACCGCCTTGGTGGTCGGCCGACTGCAGCTGAGGATTTGGCTCGGGTTCCGAGCTCTTCGCCTGCTCTGTTTCCAGGAGCAGAGGCTTGGCTTCGCTGTTGCACGGCTGCTCACCGCCATGCTGCTGAGCTTGCTTCGTGTGACTGTCGTCGGGCGTCGGCGGAGCGGACGAGGAAGAGGAGGAGCACGACGCCGCGGCGCTAGCGCTGGTGCGGCCGCTCCCGCCGACGCGGCCCTTGCTGAGGAACAGGTCCGGGAAGTTGAGCTTGGCGTTCTCGCCGCGGAGCTTGAAGGCCTCGCGATCGTACGCCATGGCGGCGTCCTCGGCGGTGTCGAAGGTGCCGAGCCACAGCCGGGTGCGGTCCCGCGGGAGGCGGATCTCCGCCACCCACTTCCCCAGTGGCGCTGCCGCACGCCGCGGTAGAGCTTGGTGGGCGGGCCCGGCGCGCGCAGCAGCAGCTGCTGGTACAGCGCCGGCGGCACGGCCTCGCCGCCGCGGAACCCGCGCGGGCTCAGGTTCAGCACCTCGCTCCAGTAGCGCAGCAGCATTTGCTGATGCGCCTCCGGCGCCAGGAACTGCGGCGGGAACAGAGGAGCCGACTCCGCCGCCGCTGCACCGAACTGTTGGTGCGGCTGCTCGCTGCTTCCGAAGGAGATCATCTGCTGGTGCTGCAGAGGCTGCTGGTGGTGCTGCGGGGGCAGAGGCTGCTGGAACACGGTGGAGTACTGCAGTAGCGGCAGGAGCCTCGGCGACCCAGCCGTTGACGCCGCCACCGCTGCCGTCGATGCCGCCGGAGCCTGATCGTACGCGAACGGAAACATGTGTCGCGTCGACGGCGGCGACAAGGGGTTGGAGACAGAGGACGAGTCAGGGGAAGGCGGAGCGGACGAGAGCGAGGAGAGGGAACGGTTGAGGCCACGGTCCGGGCTGCGGATCTTCTTCAGGGGCCGGAGCAATGCGGCCGCAGCTGGCGCGTCTTCTAAAAACTGGCGCCAGCTGCCTCCCGGCGGCGGAGCCCGAGGCGGTCACGCCCTTGCCCTTCCAGCCGCCCCTCCCACGGCCGCGCCCGCGCCCGCTGCCTCCACCGCCGTCCCCGCCCCTGCCCACAGGCTCCATCTCTGCCAGTTGCTGCCTCCAACGCGCCGATCGAGCTGCTGCAATCTAGGAGTGTGTGTGTGTGTGTGTGGAGTGCCGTGTCCCGGCCGCCCGCTGACAAGTGCACCGACCGAGGAGCTTGAAGCCAAGCCGCGCGTGGAAGAAAGGGAGCGAGGCTTTGCCAGAGCAGGGTGCGGGCGGGCGACCGGTGCCGGTGCGCGAGCCAATGGGGCGCGCGGTTCTGATTCGGAGGGGGTCGTCCCGTGGCGAGGCCTCGCGCTTTATAAAGCTCCAGGATCGCTCGCTCGCTCGCGCCAAAAAAGGCGGCCCGATTTTTGCTGCTCGCCGGGGCGTTCCACGGGGAAAACGAAAAGGAGGAGGATTCCCGTTGTGTGGCCGGGACGGGATCGTGGTCGGTGGTTCGGGCCCCACGCGCATTGACCCCCGCCGACTCGCGCCACGCCGGACGCCGCGATCCGTGCGCGCGCGATGCGCCCCGTCGCACGCATCTCAAGGCGTGCGCTGGGCGGCGAGCGACGACGTTGCTTTCGGCTCGCTGCTGCAGAGCGGGCTCGCTGCTGCAGAGCGGCTGACGGCACTGATGGAGAAATGGGAGAACAAGGACCACTGCTGCGTGCATGCTACTACGTGCTGGGCTCTGACTTTGGCGGACTCGCAATAATTTGACGGTGTGACCGATTCAATCAGTGTACTGTACAGGGAATATAGTATATATACTACCTGCGTAACCACATGTGTTTATACCAATGAGAAGGAAGCAGATGTGTTCGGGTAATTTGTGAATCACATGGCGACGGATTGTGTTGCATTTGTTGTTGAGGATCAGTTCCATCAGTGTGTGCATGATTTGGGTTATCTAGGAGCTGCATATGCCGAAAGGGAGGTGGATCAGCAGCTGGATCAGGTTATCACCTGAGTTGTTTACGAAAAAGCTCTGTCTTTTCTTTAATTAGAAATTCAGAAGGCCGGACTTGCATTGTATGTTTCCATCTCCTGGCCAATAGTTTAGGATCTTGTCCTACTTAGAGTACATTGATGATGAAGTACATATGGAAGCAGGAACCACACACGTGTAGTTTTGTGTGGTGTTAGTTGGTGTGTGCATACGTTACCTTTGTACTAATTAATTGGATTGTTAAAAATAAGGAACGGGTATCGCCAAATGTCTCCTTTTGTTTTGGTTTCTGTTGGGGAAAAAAACAGTTGTGCTTAGGTTAACTAAGTGCTGAGAAGATGGATAACTATGAGCTGCACGGATAGTTACGGCCGGTTAGATGACCATCTCTTCGTCTCCTTGCAATAGTCCAATATGAGGCCAAGATGAATTCCTTGAGCCATCCAACAACTCGTAGTAGCATAGAATATTTGCTGGACCGCTTTTAATTTGGATCGCTATCGCCTCCGTGATCGAAAGTGCCTGTACTGTAGTTTATTCCTCCACTTGTATCAAATCCTAGGTTACCTGTGCCGTTGCCGTCCCTAGCTGGACGGCCACTTTTTCTCTCGAAACATCAATTCATAATATGCTGTATGAATCTGAAAGAGGCACTGTTCCAATTCTCCTACCCGTCCAAACCGCAGATCGATGGAGCATCGATCAATTCGTGCACGTCATCGCAAAAGCTGTGTGTCAATACCTGAAACGACGATCTATTTACAACCATTTTTAGCTACATGACCTTGATAGCTACTGCTGACAGCATTTTAGCAGGCCATATGCTGATATGCATACGCAGCCAGAGACGTAACAACGAAATTACGAAAAAAACAAGAATCCCAGCAGATCGATCTTTCAACACCACAAAGTTACGCATGCGTACGTACAGCGTACCTTCGCGGAAGCTCCATATTCTTTTGCATTAGAAAGGACTCCAGAAAAATAATGTATCATAAACCGCACAAAACTAAATAGTAGCAGTAATATATATCCAACAGAGGGTGGAAGCACGTTTATCATCTGCTTTTAGTACTCGAATTCATTTAGAGACTTGTCTTGTGGATTCGTTTTTTATCCTTCTTTGTAATACTCCACTCTCTGTGGAGTAATTTGGTTGTGTACATCTAAGACTGTAAGTCCGATGTTGTTGACTCATCCATTATCTAAATAAAATATGGACCAAGTATGTTCATGCACGCAGATCAATTCTCCTTCGCGATTGGATAAAAAATGTAGAGGCGCCTTTAATTGAAAAGGTGCACTATTTTCTGTGACTAGTAGTATATTTCGAAATGCTTAGAAAGTTTCAGTTAATAGAGGAATATATCAGTTTCTAGATAGTAGATATATAGGTGCAAAATACTAGAAAACGATGCACGGAAACAAACGAGGCAGTCCACCGTTAAACATGTTTCCCGAAAATGCGACACAAACAGGAGCCCGCTGCTCGCTCGAGCCTTTTGGCGCCATAAATGTGCGCGGCACGCTCGGTGACAAATATCCCGAGGCCTCGTCTCACTTTCGGCACGCATGATCCGGAAACGGCAGCGCGCGCCATGCATTATTTTAAGCAAAGGTCGACGCCAGCAGGCCCGCCACCGCCGCCCGGCGGCGACCATCACATGACGATGGAGCCGCCGCCCAGCCCCACCCACCACCGCTCCTCCAAACTCCCCTGATCGCGACGAGCGCAGGGCGGGGCCGGCCCCAGCGGTCATCCGACGCCTCTCCCTCTCACAGCCTGCGAGATGGCGACGGCGAGGCTCGAGAGGGATGTGGGGCCGTGGGCTGACTTCCGCGCCCCGCGTCGGACGTGAACGTGATGGCGCGGGGCGCGGCGGAGAGCGGAGACTTTTCCCCGACGTCAAGCTTCACGCCCACGGCCACGGGCACGGGCACGCGGCTTGGCGCGACGACACGTGCTTGCACGCGACGCGCTAATCATGTCCATCCTGCCGTGCCAATTGGCATGCAAGTCAAGTTTCAAAGGCTGCGTGTGCGTGTGCTGGTGGCGATGTGCATCGAGCACCATCCGTGAATGAAAAAGGCATCAGCTACTAGAGTACTCGTAGGAGTATTAGGGTTCTAATTAATTTGTCATCAGGTACCTAGTGCGCGAACTATCCGGATTCCAGAAAGTTCCATGCTGATGGCCGAAAGAGCCCCTGAATAAATATCACCACTCTACATTCCAATTATTCTCTGGCTATTGTGGTCAAAAGTTACAGAATTCAAATCGCGGAACGTGCGGGTGCATTGCATATAGCAAAACATTGGATCCTTTTTTTTTTTTTTTTTTGTAGATGAACGAAGTCATTGATTAGTCACCCATACAAATAAAGTCTATTAGCTTTACATGTACGTAACTGAAAATGCACTCTCTAGAAGCTGCGTTACTATTCATCAGATTTGTAAAGAATAGATTCTTTTCCAGATATTATGACTAGCGTTACATAAATAATCTTTGCGGTGTTTTACACCTCACAGTTATCAAAATATCAGTACTGTAGCTTTCACGTGCTTAAAAAACTGTGCAATACACACACGTGACGATATTCACTTCATCCATATTTAAACACTCGGTTTAAGGACGTCCGCAATGATAATAGCTAGTGCTAGTGTCGGCGTTTCGAGAACGGTGGGTGCCTCGGTGCCGGCAATAAAGAATTTATAAGCCGTGTGCCTCCTCCCTCGATGGCGTAGCGCAAAGATGGACACGGACGCTTGCGGTTTATCCCGGTTCAGCCAACGGGGCCCTACGTCCAAATGGGGGTGTGTCCTGCTCGTGTTACCTCGCGCTCAAAGGTGAGCCTGCAAAGAGGGGTTATAGGCGGCAAGGGAGAGAGACGCTGGTCTCAAGCCCCACGATCGTGGTTATGGTGGTGGTGGTGTGCAGCCTCCGTGTGAACCGGAGTTGAGCGGGCTCGAATCGAATCCTCTCTAATGAGGCATTACTCCCTTTTATAGGAGAAGGAGGGAGATAATGTTTACACACCGTGGACACCTAGGTGGCTAATTCCCCGAGGCTGCACCGGCTTGCATGTGCGCCGCCGAGGGGTCGGGCGGGCTTGGATGTCGCTTGACGAAGACACGCGTCCCCGATCCTATGGTGGACGGCCGGTCCTCCGGGCGCGGCCCCCGAGGGTCCCGTGAGGCGTCCCTCACAATCCGCATGGCGAGGGCCGGTCCCGCAGGTCGGCCGGCTATGCGTGTCGTGCCCGGGGGTCCGGCCCATCGTGGCGTTTTGACGGTGCTCGGGAAATGCACGTGTCATCCCGGCTTCCCGCGCCGGTGGCGTAACATGTCACCGGGTCAGCTTTTAAGTCCCCATCCGGATTGGGGAGACGATTCGCGCTTCGATTTGATCGGGCGTATCGATGGCACCGGCGCCGGCGCGCCATGCGACCGCATTGAATGCGGCGGTTTCCTTCCTCCGGACGGAACCTCCCACGCCCGAGGGTCGGCGACCCTAGACTAGTTGAAAGGCTACCTCACCCGAGGATGGAGAGCTGGTCTCCCGGCGAGGCGGAGTTTTTGCTCGAGGGTGGTGAGCTAGGCCACCCTCGGACGGCCGAGATTTCTCCCGGGTCGGTGAGCTAGGCCAGCCTCGGAAACGGATGCGTGGTCGAGCCCGAGCCATGGTTTGGTCGCCGACGTGGAACGCCATGGTTCGTTGTTTTGCGGAGGTCCTTGACCTTGTCCTTCGTGGCGTAATAAGCTCTTTGCGTCGTGGTGATTCCATTTGGGCCGCTTTGTGGGCCGTCTCAGGGCCATCTGAGGCCGATTCCGTTCGTCGTGTGAGCCGCCGTGGCTCCATGGCTTGGTCCATCGTCCGTCGGGCCGTCCCTCCGTGCGGGATGATAGTAGGCTAGGTTTTACCGGGCCTTGGCAGGCCGCGCATTCTCACAGCTTGGAGAATGTCTCGGGGCCCAATATTTAGGTCCCCCGACAGAGCCCTCGAGCCCCCGAGCGAGTGAGGACTCGCCCGGGGGTTCCGCCGTTCCCCGCCGCCTTGTTGTTTCTCGGGTGGTTTGTCTCATTAATGGGTGCTTGCGAGCGCACCCGTTGGAATAGTAACCCAGGCCTCGAATGGAATGGCGGATTCCTTCGAGGTCTTTTATATCTCGCACGCCGGCAAGACCAAAAACAGCTCTTAAATTGCGCTTACTTGTGCGAGTCTCTGTTCATTTTTGCGTGGGCAGCCCGAGGCCCGCGCTTATGTGCGCAAGGTCGACCCAGCCTCCTCGACTTTGATCATACGATCCTCGTAAGCCCTCCCGAAAGGGAGGAGGAGGGGAGACACGTCACAATGCCCCATGGCGAATGTGTCGTGCTCCGGTGAGCGTTGTAGCGGGTCTGTTTAAGCTGGGGTGCCCGTGCCCTTGCCGGAGCAAGGGTCGGCTATGTGATCCAGGATTCACCCCATGAGAACCTCGCGGACCGCTTAGCGCATCCCGGGGTTTGGGCGGACCAACCCCCGAGGGCCCGTGGGCCTCCCACGGATGGGACATCTCTATAAGCAAAGACCCGCGGGCCTTAAACACGCTCAGAAATCCAGAGCCCTGGGGCCCGGGTATAGCCGGTTGTGCATTTCCCCTCCCGTCCCTCGGCTCGGGTTATCCCGAGGCGCGGCGAGAAACCCCTCGTGGGCCCAACTTTGCAACCTCGAACGTAGGGGTGTGTCGCCCGAGGCTCGTTTGGTTTCAGCCGGGCGGGAACCGCCAACGGATCGACTTTTTGCCCCTCAAGGTCGGGCGCTGGCTGATATGGGTGGCCGGACGGTTTTACCCTCGATCGGAAGACGAGGCGCCTAGTCGCCGCCCAAGGTGGCGCGATCCGCATTGCCCGATGGGACGCGGCCTTACGCCTTCTTTGTCGGGGCGAAGATCGAGGGCTCCGTCAAGGTGCATTAATGCGCCCGGCGGTTCCACCGCTACGCTTGGCCGTTGGATGAGCGGTTTCCGTTCCATCGTGGGCCGCCCATTCCGTGAGTCGGTTTGGTTGCCCAGCCGGCGGTTTGCCTTCCCTTCCCTATAAATATGGGGTCGCCGTAGCGGCGGATAGTTGCTCTTTGCTCTTTGCCATCGCCTTCTTGCCTTCTTGCGCAAAGAATCGAGATAGAGAGATAGTGTCGGAGAGATTAAGGGAGAGATTCACTTGCCTTGCGCCGTGTGATCGGGGTTGCTAGCGGTTGCCACCCTTCGCCTCCCTTTCATCCATGGCGCAGTCGGGTAGCGGTGACGGCGGCGAGGAGGTGCTCGATGTCCGAGCCGTGGCGAGGGACGACGGTGACGGAGGAGAAGCTCCAAATGTCTCGTCGATGAAGGGCTTCTTCGTCCCCGCACCGATGAAGTCGCGGCCGAGTGGATTGCTCCGGATTGGGGCGAGGAGGAGCCTAACCCTCCCGATGGCTACGTGGTGAGCTTGATGGATCTTCACCGGCGCGGCTTTCTAGATGCCTGCAGCCGGTTCATTCGCGATCCTCCACTACTATGAAATCGAGCTTCATCATCGCCCCGAACTCGATCTCCCAGCCGCCATCTTCGTCACCCTTTGTGAGGGATTCCCGGGGATCGAGCCGCATTGGGACCTCTCGGGTTGTGGTTCTTCAAGGCGGACCTTACCACCGCCCTGGCTGCGCAGGGCCAACCACGGAGGGTGCTTTGCGTTGGAGGCCGTGGCGCCCAAGTCCGCTCGAGCAAACGGCCGAACCGAGCCGATGGGTACATCGTCTCCAAGCTCACCTCCTCCAACAAGGGGTGGCAAGATCGGTGGTTCTACCTCCGCAACGACGAGAACGCGCTTCCCGTGTACACCGGCGTGTCCTCAAGCATCGCCCCCCGCAGTGGAACCGGGGTCCCCCTGAGGATCATCATCGGTTGGAGGGCCTAAGGCAGCGGGTCCCGCGGCTCGAGGGAAGGACGTGAATGCCGCCGCCGTGGTCGCCGCTTTCCATCGGCATCGGTGTTGCCGTTGATGGCTCGCCCTTTGCTCATATGCCGATGACCCCGAGGCCGCCGGTCTTGGTGCGTGCCGGATGTCGCCCTTACGCTTCCACCGATGGCCCGCCAAGAGGGTGAGGGATGCGTTGGGGTCCAACACCCCGACACGTATCCCCGAGATCCCCATGCGCCCGACCGAGGGTATATCTCCCCGTAAGTGCTTCTTGACTTCGGTGTCCTTGTATTGCTTCGGTGCATTGTCGCCATGGCGCTTCTCACTCTTTCTTCCCGCAGGCCGTCCCGAACTACCGCGACTCCCCCCGCGTGCCGGCATTGATGCCGATCGCCGGGCGGCGAACCGTGCTTCGAACGAAGCTGCAATGGGCGCCGGGCGTTGAAGAAGGAGGAGAAGAAGAAGAGAAACATGGCTCGCGAGAAGCGCCGGGCCGAGCAAACAGGCGGGGGGAGTCACCCGACACCTCGACCACCGAAGAGGACGAGGATCCGAGGACCGCCAAGCGTGAACTCGTCGGATGACGACATGGCGGCTCCTGATAGACCGAGCCATGGGGCTCCCGACCGAGTCGGGGCTTCGTTCGAGCCCGAGCCCGAGCCCGAGGCGTCGGGACCTGCCGACACTCGTGCGCCCGAGGGCTCTTCCCGCCGAGTCCTCGTGACCATTGGCGTTGGCCATGTAGGCACCCGGCATCACAGGTGAGGCTCGGGGGGAGGAGTCGACGCCCCGTCGCAGGTACCCCCGCGCCGGGCACGGTTCGGGGGACGAGCCGGCGACCCCGTCCCGATCCAGCCCCTCGGCGTACGAATGTCGTGGGGAGACGCCGCGGCGTCCGAGTGCGACGCCGAGGTCGCAGCCATCCGAGCCTCGCTCGGCGCCGAGGGCGATCCCTCGGGCCAAAGTGAGTTTCCTTTCGCCTTTGCAATCTTGATTTTCTTCTAGCGCATGGTTGCCTTGTTTTGACGTGCGCTGACTTTAGGAAACGGGGCCGCCGTTGCTTCTGCACCCCAAGAAGGCCCTAAAGGCTAGTGCACAATCCTTGGCCGGCCGCGAGCCTGGGTCGTCCGGCCAAGATGCCTCGCGGCCCGCGCCGAGTCCTCCCGTGGTGCCACCCCCGAGCCCCAAGTGGGTCGGTCCCAAACCCGACCGCCGAGGCCGCGCCCGAGGCGGTACAAATCCCATGGTGGCGATGGTGGGTTGGTCGCCCAGCCGATGGTGATCGACACGGAGAGCTCGGTCGCGCCCACAGACACCCCGCCGGTGCCGAGAGCAAGTGGCGCCGCCCGAAGGAGGTCGTGCCGCCGCCCGCCCCGAGGGAGGCGGTCCCCTTTGTTCGGGAGTTCTCGCAAGAGGAGCTCTTCGACGCTGGGCGGAGACGCGCAAGTCTCCGCTTGCTCCGGCCGACCCTAGGGCGCACGAGCCGTACAACCCCGACTTCCCGCCGCCCCACGTGTCCGGGTTCGAGGCTGCCCTTGGCGGCCGTCGTCTTCGGCCATGACGAGGACGGTGCCCTGGTCAGCCCGAGGCCCCCGGACTTCTACGGTCCGGGTTCCCGAGCCGCGGAGCCGCCGGTGGGGAGATGTATCCCTCTCGAGCCGACCCGGGCGGTCCGCCTCCTCGACCCCGGGCGAAATGCCCGGGGGTCTCGCCGAGGTCCCGGGAGTGGAGGACCCATGAGCAGATCCGTCGCGCCGCCGAGGGCCTAGCGAGGATCGGGAGACCATAACCGGCCGTCTCGCAAGTCGACGCGGTAAGTATCTTGACGGCCATCCCCGCCGCATGTCCTTTGTGCTTAAGCGCTTGATGAGTAGTATTGTCGCTGCACTCTCCCGCCCGCCCGGAGAAGTCCGAGCTCCTTCGCCGGAACGCCCCGAACCGGAATGCCCTTGGTCAAACTCGGGTGAAGTTGATCGAGGCTCGTAGCGAGACCTCCCGCTTGCCGCCCCCGCCGAGGAAAGGGAGTCCCGCGGCGACCCTGGAGGCCGAGCTGATCAAGGCCAGTCCGAGTCCAAAGAAGATGGCCGACATGGCTCGGGATGAGCCACGATTTTGAGGAGGCTCGACCCGGTCCCTTCGTGTTCTCGGCGAGGCCCATGACGAAGCGGACCGGTCCCGGGAGGAGGCGACGGCAAAGCGGAGATGTGCGACGCCTTTGAACACTCGCATCGGGCGAAGTTGGTGTCCGAGGGCAAGGCCCTCGGGAAGGAGAAAGAGCGGCTTCGTAAGTCGATCGCCGAGGAGCACAACGCCATGCCGGGCCGGGCGGCCGGGCGTCGTGGCGCGCCCTTATCCTCGGTAAGCTTTTCCGTTCTTGATTACTTCGTTTTGCCGACGCCATCTTTGCCGGCATTGCCGAGGCGGAGAAGGTCCGACCGAGGCCGTGACAACGCCGCCACGCTTGCCCGGGCCGGAGCAAGAGCGTAAGTCATACCGAGCCGGAGGATGCCCCGTCCGACTTCGTCCCGTCGCTTTGGGGCGCACAACCTAGAGGTTGGTCCCACAGCCGCAGCCGCCGCCGAGCGCCGTGGCGGCTATCTTCGGCCCGAGCCCGAGCGCCTTCCGAACGGCATTCGCACATGCCCGCGGTGGTCTCGTCCCACTTCCCGATGGAGTCCAAGACGCCGGACGGTGTCGCGAAGGGCTTCTTCCTCGGCTCCGATGACGAGGAGGAGGTTGATCCCGCCGAGAGGGATGCCGCCGATGCCGCCAAGACCCAAAGTCTATATAACTTTGTGGATGGCGCCGCGACTCGCCCTTGCGTTTTGAGGGACGAGGTGTGTCCCCCGCTCCCCCATAGAGTCCACCTACGAGGCGACACGGAGATGGTGGACGCCATGTCCGAGGATGCGCCGAGGGGTCCGACGCCACCCTCGGGGAGAAGCAGCCGCCGAGGGCGTTTCTCGTGCCGAAGCCTCCTCGCCGGCCGGCCATGAGGCACAAGTAGATGAGGCCTCCCTTGCCCCCTGATCCTTCCTTGCATGAAAAGATTAGAGCTTGTGAGATGGATGTGTATAAACAATGGCGCCACCCGAGGTCTATGGCCTTGGCGGGTGCACTCATGTTTTAAGGTTGCGCCCCCGAATCTCTCGCTTATTGTGTGGCCGATCGCTTGCTTTCTCCGCCGCAGATAGTAACCGTGGACGCCACCGCAGTCCATACGGGTGCCACTAGGGGCGATCCGCTTTGCCTCGGTTATCTTGCTTTGGATTTGTGCGTGCGCGACCTTCGCAACTTAAACGATTAATTCGAGTATGCGCGAGAAAACTTTTTTTCCTGAAGAAAAAAAGTTTTGAGAAAAGAGGGGTCCCCCCGAGGGGGTCCCCATGTAGCCCACGAGGGAGTTTTAGTCTTGTCTGTGGGACGAGGCTAAGACTCCCTTGAGGTTTGCACAAGAAGCACTTTTTTTCATAAAAGATGTAGATCTTTTATTGAGTGAAAAAACACCGATGTTTGACTTCTAGTGCGGAATTTAAGGGTAGAAGCGACGTAGCCGTTCTATGTTGCGCTGGAGTAGATTTCGCCCTTCTCGTTCTTCAACTTGTAGGTTCCGGGCCTTAATATTTCGGCGATGAAATAAGGCCCTTCCTGTGGTGGCGTGAGTTTGTGACGCCCTTTGTTGTCCGTCTTTAGCCCGAGCACGGGGTCGTTGACTTGGAACTCCCGAGGCTTCACCGCTTGGCGTGATACTTGCGCAGAGCTTGTTGGTATCTCGCCGAGTGCGAGCGCAACGCGTCTCGGCTTCATCAACTTGGTCAATGGAGTCTTGCCTCGCCCGCCGGTTGCCTTGCTCGGTGTAGGCTCGCAGCCCTCGGGGACCCATACTCGATGTCCGTGGGCAAGATTGCCTCACCCCATAGACTAGAAAGAAAGGGTCAACCCCGTGGCTCGGCTTTTCATTGTTCGGGCTCCATAGAACCGACGGCAGCTCTTGGTACCATCTTTTCCGTATTGGTTTAGCCGATTGAAGATCCTCGGCTTGAGCCCCTCGCAGATCATGCCGTTGGCACGCCTCCACTTGACCGCTGGTCTTCGGGTGAGCTACGGCCGAGGTATCCACTCGGATGCCATAGTCGCCGCAAAAGTCGAGGAACTTCTTCCCCACGGTTGGTTCCGTTGTTCGTGATGATGTAGTTCGTGTGACGTAACCTCCTAATTACATCGGGCCCACCCGCACCCGTGTTTGTCCCAAAGAACTCGACACCGTGAGATGCACCCAATAACTTAAGAAGCTCGTCGGGTGTCATCGGAAAACCCCGATTACACCACTCTCATACCGGGATCAACAAAGGAGTAGCTACAATATTACAACATTTGTTATAAAAATAGAAATCGAGTGCGGAAGATTAATAACATTAATTTTATAAAATATGAGCAAGTTACTTTTGAGTAAACTTAACTTAATTTACTAAGTTGAGGGAAACTAGAAGAAACCGGATCATGTCGAGCCCACCGACATAACCTTGGTTAACATCACGAGTCAAGACTCCGCAACAAGGGTTAACAAACCCCGAAAGTACGGGAGTACTCAACAAGACTTACCCGACTAAAGAAAAGACTCCAAGGATATGCCGGTTTAAGGGAAGTAGAGCTAGAAAAGGGAGTTTGCGTAAAAGCTTACTACAAGTGGATCCTTACTTTCAATCTTTTTAGCATCAATTTTGTTGAAGCATAATTAAGCTAGATTTGCACCCTGTTCTATCTCAAACACTTTTTAAGCAACACATCTCAACTTATCTCTCGCATCTCTTTTCCCTTTCAAAACCATGAGTAACCTTGTTTCTTCAATTACTACGATGAATGGGCGTAAGAACGGGTCTCCATAACCGAGAAGCAACGGCGATCCGCGAATCGATTAATACCCACCGGGGATCTCTAACCACACGACATATGTAGCACTTAAGCTTGCATATATCAACCTTCTTTCGATTTGTCCAAAACGGAACGAGGCCTGCGCCACCCGAGAGTACAAGACTCCACCTCCCTACCCCGTCGCCCCTAATGACAATGACAAGTTTACCCAGTAGGGTGGGTACACGCTACTCCCCGCCATCTCTCCACTCCCGGTCGCGTGGTTGCCATTCCCGATTTGGCTCCACCGAGATCCGGCTTACTGGAGTATGTGGCTAGTTAGGGTCGACCGACCGGGGGTGACAACCAGTACCGTGCCTTTGCCGTAAGGCCTCGAGCGTACTTGCGTTCAAAAAGTCCCGAACTTAACAATCCAAACAACGGACGGTCCTTAAACGACCAACACGGGACAAGCACGCCTAGGTATCCCGCCGGCTTTCAACCTACGTCCCGTCCGATCTCAAATTCACTACTACCATATTTATCCTCATGAACCACCATCGTGGTGTTCTCTTTTTCCAAAGCCGGGAGGAACAAAGATAAAACCTATATCTCGCGAATCATGAAACCATCACTTTCGACTTCTACCGAAGTCTAGGCATTACTAAGCATAAAAGATCGACCTACATATACTAGTGGGATAAATTCGGAATAACCGTAGATCAAGGTAATCATGCAACAACTGGTATCAACCAACTCCTACTAACTTAATGCACATTACACTAGACTTAAGGTGATTAAAGTATTTATAAACAGAGAAGGGTTTATGCTCCGGGGCTTGCCTGTTTTGCGAGGAAAGTAAGACTCCAAAACTGGATCACCGAAATAAATCTTGACACCAACACCTCGGGTGGATGCACCTTCTCCAAAGCTTGATCATCGTGAACCATATCACTCTCTCGTTTACTACACGTAAATGATGATGCATGCTTTAGCATGATGAAGTATAAACATGATGCTCGTGAATGCATGAAATGATAAACACAGAATATAACTCTATTTCACGATAAAGTTGTAACCCAACAAAACCAACTTGTTGAACTACTCTTAAGAGATACCATCACCATTGCCTAAGGAGTTCTCAAGGACCACTTAATTATAATATGATCCAAGTTTCACAAAACAACCCAAAAGTCACACAAATCCTAAGTTATTAAACACTAAACATTTCATTTAAACACATAAAATAATAGAGCACGAAATAGAAAATAATTTAAACATTTCAAAATGACTCCAAACTTTTTGTACAAGTAGAACACCTCATAAAACAGTATCAAATAAATTTTTATGATTTTTGAATAAATATTTTATTTTCTAAAAATCCCAGAAGATGCATTTTCAATTAAAGATTGTATTTTTAAATCATGCAAGAACTACTCAAAATCAAAGTTTCAAATTTTTCATAGGTAGACATACTCATGTGAAGGCTACACAAAAATTTTCAGAATTTATAAGCAAGTATTTGAATTTATGCAAAATTCACAAAATCAGACACTATTCAAAACAAACAAATTAGTAAAACATTTCTTTAAAAGAAAAAGGTCATCGGGCCTAAAGCCACTCGGCCCAGCTACCGGACAGCAGCGCAGCCCAGTCATGCGCGCACCGGCGCGGCCCAGCGGGAAAGCAGGCCGGCCCAACGCGGCCTGCCAAAGCCTGGCCCGTCCAAAATTGCAGAAAGGACCTCAGTCTTTTATAAAATTACAAATCAGCCCCAAACACTATTTGGCACTATTCCCTTGAGTCATGGACTTTACATCTAGGCCCCTGTCATTTCTTCTATTCTCGTTTTTCCAGGTCCTTAGCCAGCCCCAAGCAGAGCAGCGGCCACGGCGGCGCGGCGAGCGGTGGAGCACATCACCGGAGCCTTCTCCGGCGAAGTTGAGCGCAGCACCAACTTCTGCACGTCTAGGCGACCAAAAGCCCTAACCTAACCGAACCCAAACCGTCCCTCAGGGACGCGGTCACGCGCGGCGGCGACGCGGCAGAGCGGCACTCGTCGGCAACGCCGTTCCGGCGACTACGGCGTGGCAGAGATCAAACAAAGGGCACGAACACGGTTAGGAACTCACCACGGACTTGAATGGCAAGGTGGTTGAGGCCAAGGTGCGGTGGAAGTAGGTGACCGACGGTGATGGCGGCCGCGGCGGCGCTCTTCGGCGGCAACAGCGACGTTCTAGCGCTTTTGGACTTCTTCTGGCAAAACGAGTGAGCCGACCACGATCACGGCTTGAACATGAGTTCAAATCAAAAGACGGTGCTGCGAAAGACCCACCAGAGAGGGCTGACGACGGCGACGGAATCCCGGCGGCGTTTTCCGTCGGCCGCGGAGAAGAGAGATTGCGCCGGGCAACGCAGACGATGCGGGGCTGCGCAGGCAGGCTCAGGAGATGCGCAAGGGAGTTGCGACCATGGTGGTGAGCTCGATTCGGCCGGGGAGCAAGTGATGGCGGCGAAAACCGGCGGCGGCGGAGATGACCGACGGCGATGTCAGGAGGAAGAAAAAGGAGATGGCGACGGTCGTCGTTGGCTTAAAAAGAAAAGAGAGAAATCGAGGTGGTAGGTGGGAGCTTCACGAAACTGCCTAGGTGGCCAGACACGCAGACGAGCGCGCGAAGGCGCGATTCGACGACAGCGGACGCCGGCGACAAGGCGGCATGGGCGGCCATGCCACTACTGTAGCACCCAAACCCTAACATTTCTGAATTTGATCAAATTCTCCCAAAATTTGAACTGATCTTCAAAAACTCCAAAAAGTGACTTAGCCTAATTTTTCAAGATCTACAATTTTCACAATTGGAAGATTTTCAAATTCTGCCTCTAAATAGGACTTTTTGAAATACAGTTCAAAAATTTGAAATTTGAATTCAAAATTACTTTTTAAAAATCATGTAACAACTTGAAAAACTTTGTACATGACTTTTGTTCAGCTCAACAAGATCTACAAACTAGGTTTTGGAAGTTTTTGCAAATTTTGCTTAGATTTTGAAATAGGATTTTTAAATCAAAAGGGGACAAAACCCTAATTTTGGTATTTTCAAAATTACTCTAAATTTTTTAACTAAACTTTGAAAACTCAAAATACCAACTTTGTTCAACTTTAAAAACTCTACAAATTTGCTTTAATAACCATACCCAAATTCTTTATAAATTTTGAATAAAAGAAAAGGGGGTAAAAGAGAGAAAGGAATTTAGGGTTTTCGGAGTTCAATTCAAATCAATTTGATTCAAATTTCAGATTCCCAACCTATACTATCCAACCATCATCCAAAATCACACTTAGGATCAAAAACATAAAAAAAAACTTAATTTTGTCCAATCCATGACTTAACCGGTAAGTAACACCCGGGTGTTACAGCCGACTCCAAAACGGAAATGATATTCATAAAGAATTTCACTTTGTTTCCCCCGTGTGAGGGTTCACTACGGCTCGGGCTTCGATCTATTTGGAGAACTTGTCAATGGCGACTAGGACGTGAGTGTGTCCTCCCGCCCCTTTTCGGGGCCCAATCATGTCGAGTCCCCACACCGTAAAATGGCCACGTAAGAGGTATGGTTTGCGCTGCTTGAGCCGGGAGGTGCGTCCCCCCCCGTAGAATTGGCATTCCTTACAGGTACGCATGACTTGGTTCGCGCCTCGCACCGCCGAGGGCCGCAGAAGCCTTGCCCGAAGACTTTACGGACTAGAGTCCCTGGGCGGCGTGATGACCGTATTCCCGCTGGGTGTTAACGAGCAATTCTTGGCCTTCACCGAGGGTATGCATCGCATGTATACTCCCGAGGCTCCTCTCTTGTAGAGTTCCCCTTTCTCTCCAATCAAGTGTGAAGGACTTCGCCCTTCGGGCTAATCGGCGAGCCTCGGTCTTGTCCTCGGGTAGCTCTCCTGGATGAGGTACTCCATCACCCGTTTTCTCCGGGCCGGGGACTGGTCGACCGCCATAGCTTCGGGTGTGGCTTGTTTGGGTGCCGCCCTCGTGAGCCCCCGAGGGTACTTCCGAGGGGGTGTACTTGACCGAGGGTTTATTGAGGTCTCGGTGAGGACGTTTGGGGAACGGTACCTCGGGTTCTTCGCGACCTTGGCCGGTTCATCCGCGGCCTCGTTGTAGCGTCTCGGCGTATGCTTGTGTTCAAGCCCATGGAACTTTTCCTCCACTTTACGCACTTCCCGACAATACGCCTCCATCTTCGGTCGTGGCACGCCGAGGCCTTCATGACTTGGTCGATGACCAACTGCGAATCCTCTCGGTTTCCAACCGTTTGATTCGAGGTCCGCCGCGATCCGGAGACCGTTGACCCGCCCTCGTGATTCGCGCGTTGTTGGAGGCAGAAAATGCAGCCGGATGGCATACCTCGTGAAACCCCGAAGGGTGAGATGAAGAGCAAACCAGCCCCGCGCCGCCTTCATCATGGATCCATCGAAATACATGGTCCGGCACTTTCGGCCCGGATGGGTGCGGGGGTAGCCGTGTATCGGTCCATTCGCCACAAAGTCGGCTAGGACCTGATTTGATCGCCTTTGCGGGCGGGAATGATATAGTTTCGCCCATGAGCTCCACCGCCCACTTCGCCACTCTTCCCGTGGCCTCTCGGTTTTGGAGGATCTCCCCGAGGGGAAACGAGGATACCACGGCAACCGGGTGCGCGAGGAAGTAGTGGCCGGTTTCCTTCGTGTCGCACGATGGCGCATAATAGCTTCTCGATCTGTGAATACCTCGCCTTGGTGTCGGAAAGCACTTCACCGATGAAGTAAACACATGCGTTGTATTGGCAACGTGTGCCCCTTCTTCCCGACGCTCCACTACGACCACACCGCCACCGACCACCCGGGTAGTGGCAAAGGACGATAAGAGCGTGGTTTCTCCTGGATTTGGCGGTACCGTGACCTGGGTTTGTCGAGCTTGAGGTTGCCGAGGGCCTCTTCGCCTCGGGTCCCAGCGGCGCCCGGACTTGCGAAGGAGTCGGTAGAGGGGCAGGCCCTTCTCCCCGAGGCGTGAGATGAACCTCGCTTAATGAAGCCAGCAGCCCCATGACCTTCTCAGTACTCCCTTGAGATCTTGGATCGGACCCATCTTGGTGATCGCGTCAACCTTGGTTGGGTTTGCTTCGATGCCTCGTTGAGAGACGATAAAACCCAAGAGCATCCTCGGGGGACCCCGAATACGCATTTTTCTGGGTTAAGCTTGACTCCCTTCTTGTTTAGGCACTTGAAGGTTTCCCCGAGGTCACCCACGAGGTCCGACGTTTTCTTGGATTTGACCACTATATCGCCGACGAGGCCTCCACGATCCTTCCAATGAGTTCCCCGAAGATGATTTGCATGCACCACCGGTATGTTGCCCCGGCGTTCCTCGGCCCGAAGGGCATGGTGAGGTAGCAATACATTCGAAGGGTGTTATGAACGAGGTCTCGAGCTGGTCGGACTCTTTCATTTTGATCCGTGATAACCGGAATACGCGTCCAAGAAAGGACAACGTTTCACATCCCGCAATTGGAGTCGACAATTTGGTCGATTCGAGGCAAAGGAAAGGGAACTTTCGGACATGCTTTGTTGAGACTAGTGTAGTCCACACACATCCGCCATTTCCCATTCTTTTTCTCTACTAATACAGATTAGCTAACCACTCGGGTGGAATACTTCTTTATGAATCCGGCCTCCAAAGAGCTTGTGGATCTCCTCGCCGACGATCTTCCGCTTGGCGTCATCAAACGGCGCAAGCGCCGCATGACCGGCTTTGAGCCCGGCCGGATGTCTAGGGAGTGCTCGGCGACATCTCTCTGTATGCCCGGCATGTCCGAGGGTCCCCACGCAAACGCCTTGGCATTCGAGGAAGTTGACGAGCACGGCTTCCTATTTCGGATCCAGTCCGAGCCGATGGTCAGCGGCCTCGCCTTCGGTTCTTGGGATCGAGTGGGATCTTCTTAGTGCCCGAGGAGGGCTCGAGCTCCCAAATAAGCGCGGCTTGGCCTCATGCTCGATCGTGGATTTCGTCAAAGCTTCTCTTCGCATCGGCTGGATGAGTGCCTCGCAATGGCGAGTGCCTCGCATACTCCACGCTCCACGCCGCACTCGTATGCATGATGGTGCGAGGGGCCACCCGTGATGACACCCTTCGCCCCCGGCATCTTGAGCTTGAGGTACGTGTAGTTCGGGACAGCCATGAACTTGGCGTAGCAGGCCGCCCGAGGAGTGCGTGGTAAGTACCGCCGACCCCAAGGATCTCGAATGTGAGAGTCTCTTGCCTGAAGTTCGAGGTCACCAAGCAAACCGTAAGTCGATCCGCCCGAGGGGCTTTAGCCGCTTGTCGGGACGACGCCATTGAATGCCGGGCCCTCCAGGCGGATCTTGGACTTGTCTACCCCGAGGAGGTCGAGGGTTTGTTCGTAGATGAGGTTGAGGTCGCCTCCCTCCGTCCATAAGGACTTTGGTGAGCCGAGTGTTGGCGATGATGGGATCCACCACCGCTGGATAAGCCCCTGTTCGGGATGTGCCCCTGGTGACCCGACCGGGTCGAAGGTGATGGCCCGGTCCGACCACTTGCGCACCTGGGTTGCCGCCCGCGTGGCATAGACCTCCCGACGCTCCTTCTTGCTTAGCCGCCGCACGGACATGTTGTTTGCCGCCGCCGAAGATCATAAAGCAATTATTCACCTTCGAACTCCTCGTTGCCCTTGGCGCCACCCTCGGGGAGCCTCTTCCTCTTCACCCTCGGGATGGCCTTGAGCTTGGCGAAATGTTGGCGTACCCTCTTGCACTCCCGAGGGTATGCTTGACCGGGTAGCTATGGTTCCGCATGGCTTCTTGAGCATGTCATCGAAGGTTTCTTGTGGCGGGGTCGGGGGCCCCTTGCGATCGACCGCAGCCACCATGTCTTCATCGCCCGCTTGGGCGGCGTGGCCCTTGCCCTTGCGGCTCTTATCTTTCTTCTTTTTCTTCTTGCTCCCCGAGGTTGCGATCCCTCGGGCTCCTCTTCCTTGCGCTTTCCCTTGCCGTAGCCCCGATTGAACAGAGCCCCGACAGCCTCCTCACCGTTGGCGAACTTGGTGGCGATGTCCATCGCCCGCTTTGCCCGGTGGGGAGTCCGGCGCCCCAGCCTTCTTTACGAGGTCTCGGCCAGTGGTGCCGGCCAAGAAGGCCCCGATGACGTCCGAACCGTCACATTAGGAGCCTCGGTCCGGCGCTTGAGAAGCGATGTAGTCGCCAGGGATTCGCCGGATTTTGCCTTGCGCCGAGATCCCACGAAGCTACCCGGCGTAGGTATGTGCCCCGACGTTACCGCGGAAGGTTCTCACCAAGTCCGCCCCGCCTTGATATGAGGTTGGGTGGAAGGTGTTCCACCAAGCTCGCGCAGACGCGAGAGGTACAGGGCAAATTTCTGATTATCACTTTGTCATCATTATTGCCCTCGCGAACCGGCATGCCCGGGAGATAGTCGCCCAGCCCATACCTCGACGAGTCTCTCCCGTGTACTTTCGAGATGGCTCTGGGGCCAAACGCCGCAGGGAGTGGTGCCCTCCTCGATGTCCCCGGTGAAGGCCCGAGGCCCGCGATCGTGGGAGTACCCGGTCCTCTCGACCGCCTCAGGCGTCTCGCCCCGCTTGTCGCCCCGAGGCGAGCCACCTTCGCGGCGAGCCCGCCGCCGCTCGATCTCGCCCCCGAGGTCGTGGGCGCCGTTGGCGCTAAAAGGGGTCTTGCGCGCTCCCAGACCGGGCGTTGCAACGTTGTCGCCCAGCGCTCCCCGATCGGGCCTTGCCGGGCTCGGCCTCGATCCGGTGGACTGAGCCCCGCCGACCCGCCCCCCGGAGATTCCTCTCGCCGTGACGCCACGGCCCGATCCCGGAAGCGGAACTCTCGCCCTTGCACCGCCGCCTTGTCAAGGAGTTGACGAGGCCTTCCCCGTATGCGCCCACCCCCCGGTAGCGGAGGGCCCCCGGGCATTTTCGCACACCGGCGCGGCCGCCATGTTGAGGTCGGCTCGCTTGAACGGGGGCCGCTATGCCGGATTGAGGCACCCTCCGCCGGCCCGCCACGCCCGCCGCCATTGTGAGCTTGAGGTGCCCCCGGGCCCGTTTTTGAGCCCGCCCGCCGGATGTTCCCGCTTCCGCCGCCGAGTCGGGCGTATTCCGCCCCGACCGTTCCCGCAGATTCGTGAGCCGGGCGCTTTGGTCGGCAAAGCCGGCCGCCGCCACGGATGGACCGGGGCGTAGCCGCCGGCCGCCGGAGCTCGCCGGGCGTACGGGCCGTCATTCGCCGAGACGCCGCTGAACCGCCATCCTGTGGCGGGACTCGACATTGAAGCATTCCCGCCGGGGGTCATAGTACTGTTTTCATCGCCGGTGCACGGTGCACCGAACGCCCGAGGAGGTTTCGATTCTCCTGACGGTAGAGCGAGTCCCGCCCCGACCAGCCCCTGGGCTGAACCCGAGGGGGTGGCGACGGGTCGCCCCGCCGCCCTTCCGAGGATGCGCCCTCCGAGTGAATGTCCATGGGGTAACGCCCCGTGGAACGACGGGTGGTCCGCTCGCGGCTTTCCGGCGGCGGCTTCGACCGAGGTTTCAAGCCGGCGAGGATTCACCGACTCCTCCAGATGGCCGAGGAGGCGTTTTTCCGACGACAGGGTTTCGGGTACCCTACCACGAGCGGTGGCGGGTAAGGTATTTCCGGCCTAGGGTTCCCGGGAGCCCTTCGCGAGTCGCCGGATACGCCGACGGATTCGTGAATCCGTTGCTTGACGCGCCTTGCGCAGCCGATGGTCCGCCTTTGCCCGCCTTTGAGCGGCGGCGCGTCCGATGGGCTCGCGCCGGGCGGCGAAAAGGGCGCCGCCGCCTCCCTTCTGGACGGCATCGCGAGGCGTATGATCATTCAGAAGTTGTGGCCGAGCGCCACAAATGCCGCCTGCCGAAGGACAGTGGTGTTCCGCGCGGAGCTCGCGTGCTCGCGAGCGGTGTGAAACGAAGGCGGAAACGCCATGAGGGCTTGATGGAGATGCAGATGCACACGGCGCCCTACCGGGCGCCAACCGCCGGCGCATCGAGGAACGGTGGGTGCCTCGGTGCCGGCAATAAAGAATTTATAAGCGTGTGCCTCCTCCCTCGATGGCGTAGCGCAAGATGGACACGGACGCAGCCGGTTTATCCCGGTTCAGCCAACGGGCCCCACGTCCAAATGGGGTGTGTCCCGCCGTGTTACCTCGTGCTCAAAGGTGAGCCCGCAAAGGGGGGTTACAGCGGCCGCGGGGGGAGACGCGCGTCTCAAGCCCCACGATCGTGGTTATGGTGGTGGTGGTGTGCGCTTCCTCCGTGTGAACCGGAGTTGAGCGGGCTCGAATCGAATCCTTCTAATGAGGGCATTACTCCCCCTTTTATAGGAGAAGGAGGGAGATAATGTTTACACCGGTGGACACCTAGGTGGCTAATTCCCGAGGCTGCACCGGTTGCATGTGCGCCGCCGAGGGGTCGGCCGGCTTGGATGTCGCTGACGAAGACACGCCGTCCCGATCCTATGGTGGACGGTGCCGCCCTCCGGGCGCGCCCTCGGTGGTCCCGTGGAGGCGTCCCTCAAACCGCGATGGCGAGGGCCGGGTCCCGAGGTCGCCGGCTATAGCGCGGTCGTGCCCGAGGGTCCGCCCATCGGGCGCTTTTGACGGTGCTCGAAATGCACGTTGTCATCCCGGGCTCCCGTGCCGTGGGCGAACATGTCACCGGGGTTCAGCTTTGGCGCCCCATCGCCGGATTGGGGAGACGATTCAGCTCGATTTGGATCGGGGCGTAATCGATGGCACCGGCGCCGCCCGGCCAGGCGATCGCATTGAATGCGGCGGTTTCCCTTCCTCCGACGGACCTCCCACGCCCGAGGGCTCGGCACCCTAGACGGGCTAGTTGGGCTGCCTCACCCGAGGATGGAGAGCCGGTCTCCCCTGGCGAGGCGGAGTTTTGCGCCCGAGGGTGGTGAGCCAGGCCACCCTGGGACGGCGCGAGATTTCTCCCGGGGTCGGTGAGCTAGCCACCCTACCGAAACGGAGATGCGTGGTCAAGCCCGAGCCATGGTTTGGCCGGGCCGTCGACATGGAACGTCATGGTTCGTTGTTTTGCGAGGCCCTTGACCTTGTCCTTCGTGGAGCGCAATAAGCTCTTTTGCGTCGTGGTGATTCCATTTGGGCCGCTTTGTGGGCCGCCTCAGAGGCCATCACGTAGGCCGATTCCGCCGCCGTGTGAGCGTCGTGGCTCCATGGCTCTGGTCCATCGTCCGTCGGGCCGGCCCTCCCTCCGGGATGATAGTGGGCTAGGTTTTACCGGGCCTTGGCGGCCCGGCCAGATTCTCACGCTTTGAGAATGTCTCGGGGGCCAAATATTTAGGTCCCCGACAGCTAGCTACGTAGTCGGCCGATGTGGAGGTGAAAGACAATAACAAAGACTATTTTATACAATTGGACCCACATGCTCTTCTCACACATTCTTGGGCTACGTGAAATAGTCTAGCTATTTGCATGTAGTTAGTGATTACTCTCTCTCC
>JADLZK010010681.1:0-75535 GCA_015847255.1 Hyparrhenia diplandra | reverse complement strand
CCTCACCATAGAGAACCTAAATTTGAAGAAGTGGACCATTAGAGAGTTTTTTCTAAGAATCACTTGTCATAGGCCTCAAAGTAGCACTTTTTAGGGCGAAATCTTGAATTCCATCAAAATCTCTGGTGGACCTAATTACTGAAATAAGAAGGGGAACGACAAGAAAGGTGCATAGGAAGTTAGGGTGGATAGGTTAGATGTTGGTAGGATCAATTACATTGCGCCCCCCAACCGTTATATGTTTCTAGATGTGACAATAGAGACCGGCCGCGCTGATTTCAGCGAACTCAAAACAAAGAGAAGTTTCCAATCCCGCTATAGAATCGAGCTAGACTTTTTCACGGTTGTGAATCAAATGCCTCACCCTAGAGAACCTAAATTTGAAATAAGTGGACCATTAGAGAGTTTTTCTAAGAATCACTTGTCATAGGCCCCAAAGTAGCACTTGTTTAGGGCGAAATCTTGGAATTCCATCGAAAATCTCCGGTGGACCTACGTATCGAAATAAGAAGGGGAACGACACCTAAAGGTGCATAGGAAGTTAGGGTGGATAGGTTAGATGTTGGTAGGATCAACGTGGACCTACGCATCGAAATAAGAAGGGGAACCCACACGAAAGGTGCATAGGAAGTTAGGTGGATAGGTTAGATGTTGGTAGGATCAATTACATTGTGCTCCCAACCCATTAATATATATTTCTAGATGTGACAATAGAGATCGGTGGCGCCGATTTCAACCAAACTCAAAAGAAAGAGAAGTTTCCAATCCAAATATAGAATCGAGCCAGACTTTTTTTCGCGGGTTGTGAATCAAATGCCTCACCCTAGAGAACCTAAATTTGAAGAAGTGGACCATTAGAGAGTTTTTCTAAGAATCACTTGTCATAGGCCTCAAAGTAGCACTTGTTTAGGCAAAATCTTGAAATTCCATCGAAAATCTCTAGGTGGACCTAATTACTCAAATAAGAAGGGGAACGACAAGAAAGGTACATAGGAAGTTAGGGGTGGATAGGTTAGATGTTGGTAGGATCAATTACATTGCATTCCCCAACCCGTTGATATATGTTTCGATGTGACAATAGAGACCGGCCGGCGCTAATTTTCAGCGAACTCAAAAACAAAGAGAAGTTTCCAATCCGCTATAGAATCGAGCTAGACTTTTTCACGGTTGTGAATCAAATGCCTAACCCTAGAGAACCTAAATTTGAATAAGTGAACCATTAGAGAGTTTTTCTAAGAATCACTTGGTCATAGGCCTCAAAGTAGCACTTGTTTAGGGCTTAAATCTTGGAATTCCATCGAAAATCTCTGTGGACCTACGAATGAAATAAGAAGGGAACGACACCTAAAGGTGCATAGGAAGTTAGGGTGGATAGGTTAGATGTTGGTAGGATCAATTACACTGCGCTCCACAACCGCTAATATATATTTTCTAGATGTGACAATAGAGATCGGCCGGCGCTGATTTCAAATAACTCAAAAGAAAGAGAAGTTTCCAATCCAAAATATAGAATCGAGCTAGACTTTTTTCACGGGTTGTGAATCAAATGCCTCACCCTAGAGAACCTAAATTTGAAGAAGTGGACCATTAGAGAGTTTTTCTAAGAATCACTTGTCATAGGCCTCAAAGTAGCACTTGTTTTAGGCGAAATCTTGGAATTCCATCAAAAATCTCCGTGGACCTAATTATCAAATAAGAAGGGGAAACGACAAGAAAGGTACATAGGAAGTTAGGTGGATAGGTTAGATGTTGGTAGGATCAATTACATTGCGCCCCCCAACCGTTGATATATGTTTCTAGATGTGACAATAGAGATCTGGCCGGCGCTAATTTCAGCGAACTCAAAACAAAGAGAAGTTTCCAATCCTCGCTATAGAATCGAGCTAGACATTTTTCACGGTTGAATCAAATGCCTAACCCTAGAGAACCTAAATTTGAATAAGTGGACCATTAGAGAGTTTTTCTAAGAATCACTTGTCATAGGCCTCAAAGTAGCACTTGTTTAGGGCTGAAATCTTGGAATTCCATCGAAAATCTCTCGGTGGACCTAATTACTGAAATAAGAAGGGGAACGACAAGAAAGGTGCATAGGAAGTTAGGGTGGATAGGTTAGATGTTGGTAGGATCAATTACATTTATGCTTCCCCAACCATTAATATATATTTCTAGATGTGACAATAGAGACCGGCGGCGCTAATTTCAGCGAACTCAAAAGAAAAGAGAAGTTTCCAATCCTGCTATAGAATCGAGCTAGACTTTTTCGCGGTTGTGAATCAAATGCCTCACCCTAGAGAACCTAAATTTGAATAAGTGGACCATTAGAGAGTTTTTCTAAGAATCACTTGTCATAGGCCTCAAAGTAGCACTTGTTTAGGCTTAAATCTTGGAATTCCATCGAAAAATCTCCGTGGACCTAATTATCTGAAATAAGAAGGGGAACGACAAGAAAGGTGCATAGGAAGTTAGGGTGGATAGGTTAGATGTTGGTAGGATCAATTACATTGCGCTCCCCAACCATTAATATATGTTTCTAGATGTGACAATAGAGATCGGCCGGCGCTGATTTCAGCGCGAACTCAAAACAAAGAGAAGTTTCCAATCCAAATTATAGAATCGAGCTAGACTTTTTCGCGGTTGTGAATCAAATGCCTAACCCTAGAGAACCTAAATTTGAATAAGTGGACCATTAGAGAGTTTTTCTAAGAATCACTTGTCATAGGCCTCAAAGTAGCACTTGTTTAGGGTGAAATCTTGGAATACCATCGAAAATCTCCGGTGGACCTACGCATCAAATAAGAAGGGGAACGACACGAAAGGTGCATAGGAAGTTAGGTGGATAGGTTAGATGTTGGTAGGATCAATTACATTGCGCTCCCAACCGCTAATATATATTTCTAGATGTGACAATAGAGATCGCTCGGGCGCTGATTTCAATTTCAGCGCGAACTCAAAAGAAGAGAAGTTTCCAATCCTGCTATAGAATCGAGCTAGACTTTTTCGCGGTTGTGAATCAAATGCCTCACCCTAGAGAACCTAAATTTGAAGAAGTGGACCATTAGAGAGTTTTTCTAAGAATCACTTGTCATAGGCCTCAAAGTGGCACTTGTTTAGGGCGAAATCTTGGAATTCCATCGAAAAATCTCTCGTGGACCTAATTACTGAAATAAGAAGGGGAAACGACAAGAAAGGTGCATAGGAAGTTAGGTGGATAGGTTAGATGTTGGTAGGATCAATTACATTGCGTGCCCCCAACCATTAATATATGTTTCTAGATGTGACAATAGAGACCGGGCGCCAATTTCAGCGAACTCAAAACAAAGAGAAGTTTCCAATCCTCGCTATAGAATCGAGCTAGACTTTTTCGCGGTTGTGAATCAAATGCCTAACCCTAGAGAACCTAAATTTGAATAAGTGGACCATTAGAGAGTTTTTCTAAGAATCACTTGTCATAGGCCTCAAAGTAGCACTTGTTTAGGGCGAAATCTTGGAATTCCATCGAAAATCTCTCGTGGACCTACGCATCAAATAAGAAGGGAAACGACACCTAAAGGTGCATAGGAAGTTAGGTGGATAGGTTAGATGTTGGTAGGATCAATTACATTGCGCTCCCCAACCATTAATATATATTTCTAGATGTGACAATAGAGACCTGCCGGCGCTGATTTCAGCGAACTCAAAAGAAAGAGAAGTTTCCAATCCAGCTATAGAATCGAGCTAGACTTTTTCACGCGGTTGTGAATCAAATGCCTCAACCCTAGAGAACCTAAATTTGAAGAAGTGGACCATTAGAGAGTTTTTCTAAGAATCACTTGTCATAGGCCTCAAAGTAGCACTTGTTTAGGGTGAAATCTTGGAATTCCATCGAAAAATCTCCGTGGACCTAATTACTGAAATAAGAAGGGGAACGACAAGAAAGGTACATAGGAAGTTAGGTGGATAGGTTAGATGTTGGTAGGATCAATTACATTGCGTTCCCCCACCGTTAAATATATGTTTCTAGATGTGACAATAGAGATCTGCTTGGCACCAATTTCAGCGAAACTCAAAACAAAGAGAAGTTTCCAATCCTGCTATAGAATCGAGCTAGACTTTTTCACGGTTAGAATCAAATGCCTAACCCTAGAGAACCTAAATTTGAATAAGTGGACCATTAGAGAGTTTTTCTAAGAATCACTTGTCATAGGCCTCAAAGTAGCACTTGTTTAGGGCGAAATCTTGGAATTCCATCGAAAATCTCCGTGGACCTACGCATCGAAATAAGAAGGGGAACGACAAGAAAGGTGCATAGGAAGTTAGGGTGGATAGGTTAGATGTTGGTAGGATCAATTACATTGCGCTCCCCAACCGTTGATATATGTTTCTAGATGTGACAATAGAGACCGGCCGGGCGCTAATTTCAGCAAACTCAAAACAAAGAGAAGTTTCCAATCCTCGCTATAGAATCGAGCTAGACTTTTTCACGGTTGTGAATCAAATGCCTAACCCTAGAGAACCTAAATTTGAATAAGTGGACCATTAGAGAGTTTTTCTAAGAATCACTTGTCATAGGCCTCAAAGTAGCACTTGTTTAGGGTGAAATCTTGGAATACCATCGAAAATCTCTCGTGGACCTACGTCGAAATAAGAAGGGGAACGACACCTAAAGGTGCATAGGAAGTTAGGGTGGATAGGTTAGATGTTGGTAGGATCAATTACATTGCGCTCCACAACCGCTAATATATATTTCTAGATGTGACAATAGAGACTCACGGGGCGCTGATTTCAGCGCGAACTCAAAAGAAAGAGAAGTTTCCAATCCTGCTATAGAATCGAGCTAGACTTTTTCACGGTTGAATCAAATGCCTCACCCTAGAGAACCTAAATTTGAATAAGTGGACCATTAGAGAGTTTTTCTAAGAATCACTTGTCATAGGCCTCAAAGTAGCACTTGTTTAGGGTGAAATCTTGGAATTCCATCAAAAATCTCTCGTGGACCTACGTACTGAAATAAGAAGGGGAACGACAAGAAAGGTGCATAGGAAGTTAGGGTGGATAGGTTAGATGTTGGTAGGATCAATTACATTGCGCTCCCCAACCATTAATATATATTTCTAGATGTGACAATAGAGATCGGCCGGCGCTAATTTCAGCGCGAACTCAAAAACAAAGAGAAGTTTCCAATCCTCGCTATAGAATCGAGCTAGACTTTTTCGCGGTTGTGAATCAAATGCCTAACCCTAGAGAACCTAAATTTGAAGAAGTGGACCATTAGAGAGTTTTTCTAAGAATCACTTGTCATAGGCCTCAAAGTAGCACTTGTTTAGGGCTTGAATCTTGGAATTCCATCGAAAATCTCAAAATGGACCTAATTATAGGAAATAAGAAGGGGAACGACAAGAAAGGTACATAGGAAGTTAGGTGGATAGGTTAGATGTTGGTAGGATCAATTACATTGCGTTCCCCAACCATTGATATATGTTTCTAGATGTGACAATAGAGATCGCCGGGCGCTAATTTCAGCGCGAACTCAAAACAAAGAGAAGTTTCCAATCCTGCTATAGAATCGAGCTAGACTTTTTCACGGTTGTGAATCAAATGCCTAACCCTAGAGAACCTAAATTTGAATAAGTGGACCATTAGAGAGTTTTTCTAAGAATCACTTGTCATAGGCCTCAAAGTAGCACTTGTTTAGGGTGAAATCTTGGAATTCCATCGAAAATCTCTAGTGGACCTACGTATCGAAATAAGAAGGGGAACGACACGAAAAGGTGCATAGGAAGTTAGGGTGGATAGGTTAGATGTTGGTAGGATCAATTACATTGCGCCCCCCAACCATTAATATATATTTCTAGATGTGACAATAGAGATCGCGGCGCTGATTTCAGCGCGAACTCAAAAGAAACAGAAGTTTCCAATCCGGCTATAGAATCGAGCTAGACTTTTTCGCGGTTGTGAATCAAATGCCTCACCCTAGAGAACCTAAATTTGAAGAAGTGGACCATTAGAGAGTTTTTCTAAGAATCACTTGTCATAGGCCTCAAAGTAGCACTTGTTTAGGGCGAAATCTTGGAATTCCATCGAAAATCTCCGGTGGACCTAATTATCAAATAAGAAGGGAACGACAAGAAAGGTGCATAGGAAGTTAGGGTGGATAGGTTAGATGTTGGTAGGATCAATTACATTGCGTTCCCCAACCATTAATATATATTTCTAGATGTGACAATAGAGACTGCTGGCGCTAATTTCAGCCAACTCAAAACAAAGAGAAGTTTCCAATCCCGCTATAGAATCGAAGCTAGACTTTTTCACTGTTGTGAATCAAATGCCTAACCCTAGAGAACCTAAATTTGAATAAGTGGACCATTAGAGAGTTTTTCTAAGAATCACTTGTCATAGGCCTCAAAGTAGCACTTGTTTAGGGTGAAATCTTGGAATTCCATCGAAAATCTCCGTGGACCTACGCATCGAAATAAGAAGGGGAACGACACGAAAGGTGCATAGGAAGTTAGGGTGGATAGGTTAGATGTTGGTAGGATCAATTACATTGCGCGCTCCCCAACCGTTAATATATGTTTCTAGATGTGACAATAGAGATCGGCCGGCGCCAATTTCAGCGCGAACTCAAAACAAAGAGAAGTTTCCAATCCTCGCTATAGAATCGAGCTAGACTTTTTCACGGTTGTGAATCAAATGCCTAACCCTAGAGAACCTAAATTTGAATAAGTGGACCATTAGAGAGTTTTTCTAAGAATCACTTGTCATAGGCCTCAAAGTAGCACTTGTTTAGGGTGAAATCTTGAATTCCATCGAAAATCTCTAGTGGACCTACGTACTGAAATAAGAAGGGGAACGACAAGAAAGGTGCATAGGAAGTTAGGGTGGATAGGTTAGATGTTGGTAGGATCAATTACATTGCGCTCCCCAACCGCTAATATATGTTTCTAGATGTGACAATAGAGACCGGGCGCTAATTTCATTTCACGAACTCAAAACAAAGAGAAGTTTCCAATCCCGCTATAGAATCGAGCTAGACTTTTTCACGTTGTGAATCAAATGCCTCACCCTAGAGAACCTAAATTTGAATAAGTGGACCATTAGAGAGTTTTTCTAAGAATCACTTGTCATAGGCCTCAAAGTAGCACTTGTTTAGGGCGAAATCTTGGAATTCCATCGAAAATCTCCGTGGACCTACGCATCGAAATAAGAAGGGGAACGACACCTAAAGGTGCATAGGAAGTTAGGGTGGATAGGTTAGATGTTGGTAGGATCAATTACATTGCGTTCCCCAACCCATTAATATATATTTTTTAGATGTGACAATAGAGACTCGCGGGCGCCATTTTCAGCGAACTCAAAACAAAGAGAAGTTTCCAATCCTGCTATAGAATCGAGCTAGACTTTTTCGCGGGTTGTGAATCAAATGCCTCACCCTAGAGAACCTAAATTTGAAGAAGTGGACCATTAGAGAGTTTTTCTAAGAATCACTTGTCATAGGCCTCAAAGTAGCACTTGTTTAGGGTGAAATCTTGGAATTCCATCGAAAAATCTCCGTGGACCTAATTATCAAATAAGAAGGGGAACGACAAGAAAGGTACATAGGAAGTTAGGGTGGATAGGTTAGATGTTGGTAGGATCAATTACATTGCATTCCCCAACCGTTAATATATGTTTATAGATGTGACAATAGAGACCGCCGGGCGCCAATTTCAGCGCGCGAACTCAAAACAAAGAGAAGTTTCCAATCCTGCTATAGAATCGAGCTAGACTTTTTCACGGTTGTGAATCAAATGCCTAACCCTAGAGAACCTAAATTTGAATAAGTGGACCATTAGAGAGTTTTTCTAAGAATCACTTATCATAGGCTTCAAAGTAGCACTTGTTTAGGGCGAAATCTTGAATTCCATCGAAAATCTCTCGTGGACCTACGCATCAAATAAGAAGGGGAACGACAAGAAAGGTGCATAGGAAGTTAGGGTGGATAGGTTAGATGTTGGTAGGATCAATTACATTGCGCTCCCAACCCGTTGATATATGTTTCTAGATGTGACAATAGAGACCGGCCGGGCGCCAATTTCAGCGAACTCAAAAGAAACAGAAGTTTCCAATCCAGCTATAGAATCGAGCTAGACTTTTTCACGGTTGTGAATCAAATGCCTAACCCTAGAGAACCTAAATTTGAATAAGTGGACCATTAGAGAGTTTTTCTAAGAATCACTTGTCATAGGCCTCAAAGTAGCACTTGTTTAGGGTGAAATCTTGGAATTCCATCGAAAATCTCCGTGGACCTACGTACTGAAATAAGAAGGGGAACGACACACGAAAGGTGCATAGGAAGTTAGGTGGATAGGTTAGATGTTGGTAGGATCAATTACATTGCGCTCCCCAACCATTAATATATATTTCTAGATGTGACAATAGAGACCGCCGGCGCTAATTTCAGCGAAACTCAAAAGAAAGAGAAGTTTCCAATCCGCTATAGAATCGAGCTAGACTTTTTTCCCGGTTGAATCAAATGCCTAACCCTAGAGAACCTAAATTTGAATAAGTGGACCATTAGAGAGTTTTTCTAAGAATCACTTGTCATAGGCCTCAAAGTAGCACTTGTTTAGGGCGAAATCTTGGAATTCCATCGAAAATCTCTCGTGGACCTAATTATCGAAATAAGAAGGGGAACGACAAGAAAGGTACATAGGAAGTTAGGGTGGATAGGTTAGATGTTGGTAGGATCAATTACATTGCGCTCCCCAACCCATGATATATATTTCTAGATGTGACAATAGAGACTGCTTGGCGCTAATTTCAGCGCGAACTCAAAAAACAAAGAGAAGTTTCCAATCCGCTATAGAATCGAGCTAGACTTTTTCCGGTTGTTGAATCAAATGCCTAACCCTAGAGAACCTAAATTTGAATAAGTGGACCATTAGAGAGTTTTTCTAAGAATCACTTGTCATAGGCCTCAAAGTAGCACTTGTTTAGGGTGAAATCTTGGAATTCCATCGAAAAATCTCTCGGTGGACCTAATTACTGAAATAAGAAGGGGAACGACAAGAAAGGTGCATAGGAAGTTAGGTGGATAGGTTAGATGTTGGTAGGATCAATTACATTGCGTTCCCCAACCATTAATATATATTTCTAGATGTGACAATAGAGACCGCCGGCGCCAATTTCAGCGCGAAACTCAAAACAAAGAGAAGTTTCCAATCCTCGCTATAGAATCGAGCTAGACTTTTTCACGGTTGTGAATCAAATGCCTAACCCTAGAGAACCTAAATTTGAATAAGTGGACCATTAGAGAGTTTTTCTAAGAATCACTTGTCATAGGCCTCAAAGTAGCACTTGTTTAGGGCGAAATCTTGGAATTCCATCGAAAATCTCTGGTGGACCTAATTACTGAAATAAGAAGGGGAACGACAAGAAAGGTGCATAGGAAGTTAGGGTGGATAGGTTAGATGTTGGTAGGATCAATTACATTGCGTTCCCCAACCATTAATATATGTTTCTAGATGTGACAATAGAGATCGGCCGGGCGCTAATTTCAGCGCAAACTCAAAACAAAGAGAAGTTTCCAATCCCCGCTATAGAATCGAGCTAGACTTTTTCACGGTTGTGAATCAAATGCCTCACCCTAGAGAACCTAAATTTGAATAAGTGGACCATTAGAGAGTTTTTCTAAGAATCACTTGTCATAGGCCTCAAAGTAGCACTTGTTTAGGGTGAAATCTTGGAATTCCATCGAAAAATCTCTCGTGGACCTAATTATCGAAAATAAGAAGGGGAACGACAAGAAAGGTGCATAGGAAGTTAGGGTGGATAGGTTAGATGTTGGTAGGATCAATTACATTGCGCTCCCCAACCCATTAATATATATTTCTAGATGTGACAATAGAGACTGGCCGGGCGCTGATTTCAGAAACTCAAAAGAAAGAGAAGTTTCCAATCCTCGCTATAGAATCGAGCTAGACTTTTTCACGGTTGTGAATCAAATGCCTAACCCTAGAGAACCTAAATTTGAATAAGTGGACCATTAGAGAGTTTTTCTAAGAATCACTTGTCATAGGCCTCAAAGTAGCACTTGTTTAGGGTGAAAATCTTGGAATACCATCGAAAATCTCCGTGGACCTACGCATCGAAATAAGAAGGGGAACGACACCTAAAGGTGCATAGGAAGTTAGGGTGGATAGGTTAGATGTTGGTAGGATCAATTACATTGCGTGCTCCACAACCGCTAATATATATTTCTAGATGTGACAATAGAGACTATCGGGCGCTGATTTCAGCGCGAACTCAAAAGAAAGAGAAGTTTCCAATCCCGCTATAGAATCGAGCTAGACTTTTTCACGGTTGTGAATCAAATGCCTCACCCTAGAGAACCTAAATTTGAAGAAGTGGACCATTAGAGAGTTTTTCTAAGAATCACTTGTCATAGGCCTCAAAGTAGCACTTGTTTAGGGTGAAATCTTGGAATTCCATCAAAATCTCCGTGGACCTAATTATGAAATAAGAAGGGGAACGACAAGAAAGGTACATAGGAAGTTAGGGTGGATAGGTTAGATGTTGGTAGGATCAATTACATTGCGCTCCCCAACCGCTGATATATGTTTCTAGATGTGACAATAGAGATCGGCCGGGCGCTAATTTCAGCGCGAACTCAAAACAAAGAGAAGTTTCCAATCCCGCTATAGAATCGAGCTAGACTTTTTCACGGTTGTGAATCAAATGCCTAACCCTAGAGAACCTAAATTTGAATAAGTGGACCATTAGAGAGTTTTTCTAAGAATCACTTGTCATAGGCCTCAAAGTAGCACTTGTTTAGGGTGAAATCTTGGAATACCATCGAAAAATCTCTCGTGGACCTACGCATCGAAATAAGAAGGGGAACGACACGAAAGGTGCATAGGAAGTTAGGTGGATAGGTTAGATGTTGGTAGGATCAATTACATTGCTTCCCAACCGCTAATATATATTTCTAGATGTGACAATAGAGACTCGGCCGGGCGCTGATTTCAGCGAAACTCAAAAGAAAGAGAAGTTTCCAATCCTGCTATAGAATCGAGCTAGACTTTTTCACGGTTGAATCAAATGCCTCACCCTAGAGAACCTAAATTTGAAGAAGTGGACCATTAGAGAGTTTTTCTAAGAATCACTTGTCATAGGCCTCAAAGTAGCACTTGTTTAGGGCGAAATCTTGGAATTCCATCGAAAATCTCCGTGGACCTAATTATCAAATAAGAAGGGGAACGACAAGAAAGGTACATAGGAAGTTAGGGTGGATAGGTTAGATGTTGGTAGGATCAATTACATTGCGCTCCCCAACCGTTGATATATGTTTCTAGATGTGACAATAGAGATCGGCCGGCGCTAATTTCAGCGAAACTCAAAACAAAGAGAAGTTTCCAATCCTACTATAGAATCGAGCTAGACTTTTTCACGGTTGAATCAAATGCCTAACCCTAGAGAACCTAAATTTGAATAAGTGGACCATTAGAGAGTTTTTCTAAGAATCACTTGTCATAGGCCTCAAAGTAGCACTTGTTTAGGGTGAAATCTTGGAATACCATCGAAAATCTCCGTGGACCTACGCACTGAAATAAGAAGGGGAACGACACCTAAAGGTGCATAGGAAGTTAGGGTGGATAGGTTAGATGTTGGTAGGATCAATTACATTATGCGTCCCCAACCATTAATATATATTTCTAGATGTGACAATAGAGACCGGCGGGCGCTGATTTCAGCGCGAACTCAAAAGAAAGAGAAGTTTCCAATCCGCTATAGAATCGAAGCTAGACTTTTTCGCGGTTGTGAATCAAATGCCTCACCCTAGAGAACCTAAATTTGAAGAAGTGGACCATTAGAGAGTTTTTCTAAGAATCACTTGTCATAGGCCTCAAAGTAGCACTTGTTTAGGGCGAAATCTTGGAATTCCATCGAAAATCTCTCGTGGACCTAATTACTCGAAATAAGAAGGGGAACGACAAGAAAGGTATAGGAAGTTAGGTGGATAGGTTAGATGTTGGTAGGATCAATTACATTGCGCTTCCCCAACCGTTAATATATGTTTCTAGATGTGACAATAGAGATCGGCCGGCGCCAATTTCAGCGCGAACTCAAAACAAAGAGAAGTTTCCAATCCTCGCTATAGAATCGAGCTAGACTTTTTCACGGTTGTGAATCAAATGCCTAACCCTAGAGAACCTAAATTTGAATAAGTGGACCATTAGAGAGTTTTTCTAAGAATCACTTGTCATAGGCCTCAAAGTAGCACTTGTTTAGGGTGAAATCTTGGAATTCCATCGAAAATCTCCGGTGGACCTACGCATCAAATAAGAAGGGGAACGACACCTAAAGGTGCATAGGAAGTTAGGTGGATAGGTTAGATGTTGGTAGGATCAATTACATTGCGCTCCCCAACCGCTAATATATGTTTCTAGATGTGACAATAGAGACCGGCGGGGCGCTAATTTCAGCGCGAACTCAAAACAAAGAGAAGTTTCCAATCCCGCTATAGAATCGAGCTAGACTTTTTTCACGGTTGTGAATCAAATGCCTAACCCTAGAGAACCTAAATTTGAATAAGTGGACCATTAGAGAGTTTTTCTAAGAATCACTTGTCATAGGCCTCAAAGTAGCACTTGTTTAGGGTGAAATCTTGGAATACCATCGAAAATCTCTCGTGGACCTACGCATCGAAATAAGAAGGGGAACGACACCTAAAGGTGCATAGGAAGTTAGGGTGGATAGGTTAGATGTTGGTAGGATCAATTACATTGCGCTCCCCAACCATTAATATATATTTCTAGATGTGACAATAGAGACCGGCGGGCGCCAATTTCAGCAACTCAAAAGAAAGAGAAGTTTCCAATCCCGCTATAGAATCGAGCTAGACTTTTTCGGGTTGTGAATCAAATGCCTAACCCTAGAGAACCTAAATTTGAATAAGTGGACCATTAGAGAGTTTTTCTAAGAATCACTTGTCATAGGCCTCAAAGTAGCACTTGTTTAGGGCGAAATCTTGGAATTCCATCGAAAATCTCTCGTGGACCTAATTATCGAAAATAAGAAGGGGAACGACAAGAAAGGTGCATAGGAAGTTAGGGTGGATAGGTTAGATGTTGGTAGGATCAATTACATTGCGCTCCCCACCCATTAATATATATTTTCTAGATGTGACAATAGAGATCGCCCGGCGCTGATTTTCAGCGAACTCAAAACAAAGAGAAGTTTCCAATCCCGCTATAGAATCGAGCTAGACTTTTTCACGGTTGAATCAAATGCCTAACCCTAGAGAACCTAAATTTGAATAAGTGGACCATTAGAGAGTTTTTCTAAGAATCACTTGTCATAGGCCCAAAGTAGCACTTGTTTAGGGCTTAAATCTTGGAATTCCATCGAAAATCTCCGTGGACCTACGCACTGAAATAAGAAGGGGAACGACAAGAAAGGTACATAGGAAGTTAGGGTGGATAGGTTAGATGTTGGTAGGATCAATTACATTGCGCTCCCAACCATTAATATATGTTTCTAGATGTGACAATAGAGATCGGCCGGGCGCCAATTTCAGCAAAACTCAAAACAAAGAGAAGTTTCCAATCCCGCTATAGAATCGAGCTAGACTTTTTCACGGTTGTGAATCAAATGCCTAACCCTAGAGAACCTAAATTTGAATAAGTGGACCATTAGAGAGTTTTTCTAAGAATCACTTGTCATAGGCCTCAAAGTAGCACTTGTTTAGGGCGAAATCTTGGAATTCCATCGAAAATCTCCGTGGACCTAATTACTGAAATAAGAAGGGGAACGACAAGAAAGGTGCATAGGAAGTTAGGTGGATAGGTTAGATGTTGGTAGGATCAATTACATTGCGCTCCCCAACCGCTAATATATATTTCTAGATGTGACAATAGAGATCGGCCGGCGCTAATTTCAGCGAACTCAAAACAAAGAGAAGTTTCCAATCCTCGCTATAGAATCGAGCTAGACTTTTTCACGGTTGTGAATCAAATGCCTAACCCTAGAGAACCTAAATTTGAATAAGTGGACCATTAGAGAGTTTTTCTAAGAATCACTTGTCATAGGCCTCAAAGTAGCACTTGTTTAGGGTGAAATCTTGGAATACCATCGAAAATCTCCGTGGACCTACGCACCGAAATAAGAAGGGAACGACAAGAAAGGTGCATAGGAAGTTAGGTGGATAGGTTAGATGTTGGTAGGATCAATTACATTGCGCTCCCAAACCATTAATATATGTTTCTAGATGTGACAATAGAGACTATCGGCGCTGATTTCAGCGAACTCAAAAGAAAGAGAAGTTTCCAATCCAGCTATAGAATCGAGCTAGACTTTTTCACGGGTTGTGAATCAAATGCCTAACCCTAGAGAACCTAAATTTGAATAAGTGGACCATTAGAGAGTTTTTCTAAGAATCACTTGTCATAGGCCTCAAAGTAGCACTTGTTTAGGGCGAAATCTTGGAATTCCATCGAAAATCTCTCGTGGACCTACGCATCGAAATAAGAAGGGGAACGACACGAAAAGGTGCATAGGAAGTTAGGGTGGATAGGTTAGATGTTGGTAGGATCAATTACATTGCGCTCCCCAACCATTAATATATATTTCTAGATGTGACAATAGAGACCGGCCGGGCGCTAATTTCAAATCGAACTCAAAACAAAGAGAAGTTTCCAATCCGCTATAGAATCGAGCTAGACTTTTTCGCGGTTGTGAATCAAATGCCTAACCCTAGAGAACCTAAATTTGAATAAGTGGACCATTAGAGAGTTTTTCTAAGAATCACTTGTCATAGGCCTCAAAGTAGCACTTGTTTAGGGCGAAATCTTGGAATTCCATCAAAAATCTCGGTGGACCTAATTATCGAAATAAGAAGGGGAACGACAAGAAAGGTACATAGGAAGTTAGGGTGGATAGGTTAGATGTTGGTAGGATCAATTACATTGCGCTCCCCAACCCATTAATATATGTTTCTAGATGTGACAATAGAGACCGCCGGCGCCAATTTCAGCGAAACTCAAAACAAAGAGAAGTTTCCAATCCGCTATAGAATCGAGCTAGACTTTTTTGCGGTTGAATCAAATGCCTAACCCTAGAGAACCTAAATTTGAATAAGTGGACCATTAGAGAGTTTTTCTAAGAATCACTTGTCATAGGCCTCAAAGTAGCACTTGTTTAGGGTGAAATCTTGGAATTCCATCGAAAATCTCCGTGGACCTAATTATCGAAAATAAGAAGGGGAACGACAAGAAAGGTGCATAGGAAGTTAGGGTGATAGGTTAGATGTTGGTAGGATCAATTACATTGCGCTCCCCAACCGCTGATATATGTTTCTAGATGTGACAATAGAGACCGGCCGGCGCTAATTTCAGCGAACTCAAAAGAAAGAGAAGTTTCCAATCCTACTATAGAATCGAGCTAGACTTTTTTCACGGTTGTGAATCAAATGCCTAACCCTAGAGAACCTAAATTTGAATAAGTGGACCATTAGAGAGTTTTTCTAAGAATCACTTGTCATAGGCCTCAAAGTAGCACTTGTTTAGGGCAAAATCTTGGAATTCCATCGAAAAATCTCTCGTGGACCTAATTACTCAAATAAGAAGGGGAACGACAAGAAAGGTGCATAGGAAGTTAGGGTGGATAGGTTAGATGTTGGTAGGATCAATTACATTGCGCTCCCAAACCGTTAATATATGTTTCTAGATGTGACAATAGAGACTCGGCCGGCGCCAATTTCAGCGCGAACTCAAAACAAAAAAAGAGAAGTTTCCAATCCGCTATAGAATCGAGCTAGACTTTTTCGCGGTTGTGAATCAAATGCCTAACCCTAGAGAACCTAAATTTGAAGAAGTGGACCATTAGAGAGTTTTTCTAAGAATCACTTGTCATAGGCCCTCAAAGTAGCACTTGTTTAGGGCGAAATCTTGGAATTCCATCGAAAATCTCCGTGGACCTAATTACTCAAATAAGAAGGGGAACGACAAGAAAGGTACATAGGAAGTTAGGGTGGATAGGTTAGATGTTGGTAGGATCAATTACATTGCGCTCCCCAACCCATTAATATATATTTTTCTAGATGTGACAATAGAGACTACCGGGCGCTAATTTCAGCGAACTCAAAAAACAAAGAGAAGTTTCCAATCCGCTATAGAATCGAGCTAGACTTTTTTCACCCGGTTGTGAATCAAATGCCTAACCCTAGAGAACCTAAATTTGAATAAGTGGACCATTAGAGAGTTTTTCTAAGAATCACTTGTCATAGGCCTCAAAGTAGCACTTGTTTAGGGCGAAATCTTGGAATTCCATCGAAAATCTCCGTGGACCTACGCATCGAAATAAGAAGGGGAACGACACGAAAGGTGCATAGGAAGTTAGGTGGATAGGTTAGATGTTGGTAGGATCAATTACATTGCGTTCCCCAACCGCTTAATATATGTTTCTAGATGTGACAATAGAGACCGGCCGGCGCTAATTTCAAATAACTCAACTCAAAACAAAGAGAAGTTTCCAATCCCGCTATAGAATCGAGCTAGACTTTTTCACGGTTGTGAATCAAATGCCTAACCCTAGAGAACCTAAATTTGAATAAGTGGACCATTAGAGAGTTTTTCTAAGAATCACTTGTCATAGGCCTCAAAGTAGCACTTGTTTAGGGCGAAATCTTGGAATTCCATCGAAAATCTCTCCGTGGACCTACGTATCGAAATAAGAAGGGGAACGACAAGAAAGGTGCATAGGAAGTTAGGGTGGATAGGTTAGATGTTGGTAGGATCAATTACATTGCGCTCCCAAACCGTTAATATATGTTTCTAGATGTGACAATAGAGACCGGCCGGCGCTAATTTCAGCGCAAACTCAAAACAAAGAGAAGTTTCCAATCCTCGCTATAGAATCGAGCTAGACTTTTTCACGGTTGTGAATCAAATGCCTAACCCTAGAGAACCTAAATTTGAATAAGTGGACCATTAGAGAGTTTTTCTAAGAATCACTTGTCATAGGCCTCAAAGTAGCACTTGTTTAGGGCGAAATCTTGGAATTCCATCGAAAATCTCTCGTGGACCTACGCACTGAAATAAGAAGGGGAACGACAAGAAAGGTGCATAGGAAGTTAGGGTGGATAGGTTAGATGTTGGTAGGATCAATTACATTGCGCTCCCCACCCATTAATATATATTTCTAGATGTGACAATAGAGACCGCCGGGCGCTGATTTCAGCGAACTCAAAAGAAAGAGAAGTTTCCAATCCGCTATAGAATCGAGCTAGACTTTTTTTCTGGTTGTGAATCAAATGCCTAACCCTAGAGAACCTAAATTTGAATAAGTGGACCATTAGAGAGTTTTTCTAAGAATCACTTGTCATAGGCCTCAAAGTAGCACTTGTTTAGGGTGAAATCTTGGAATACCATCGAAAATCTCTCGTGGACCTACGCATCGAAATAAGAAGGGGAACGACACCTAAAGGTGCATAGGAAGTTAGGTGGATAGGTTAGATGTTGGTAGGATCAATTACATTGCGTTCCCCAACCGCTAATATATATTTCTGGATGTTACAATAGAGACTACTGGCGCTGATTTCAGCGCGAACTCAAAAGAAAGAGAAGTTTCCAATCCTGCTATAGAATCGAGCTAGACCTTTTCGCGGTTGTGAATCAAATGCCTCACCCTAGAGAACCTAAATTTGAAGAAGTGGACCATTAGAGAGTTTTTCTAAGAATCACTTGTCATAGGCCTCAAAGTAGCACTTGTTTAGGGCGAAATCTTGGAATTCCATCAAAAATCTCTGGTGGACCTAATTACTGAAATAAGAAGGGGAACGACACGAAAGGTACATAGGAAGTTAGGGTGGATAGGTTAGATGTTGGTAGGATCAATTACATTGCGCGCTCCCCAACCGTTGATATATGTTTCTAGATGTGACAATAGAGACCGGCCGGCGCTAATTTCAGCGAAACTCAAAACAAAGAGAAGTTTCCAATCCTGCTATAGAATCGAGCTAGACTTTTTCACGGTTGTGAATCAAATGCCTAACCCTAGAGAACCTAAATTTGAATAAGTGGACCATTAGAGAGTTTTTCTAAGAATCACTTATCGTAGGCCTCAAAGTAGCACTTGTTTAGGGTGAAATCTTGGAATACCATCGAAAATCTCTGGTGGACCTACGTACTGAAATAAGAAGGGGAACGACACGAAAGGTGCATAGGAAGTTAGGGTGGATAGGTTAGATGTTGGTAGGATCAATTACATTGCGTTCCCCACCCATTAATATATATTTCTAGATGTGACAATAGAGACTGCTGGCGCTGATTTCAGAGCGAACTCAAAAGAAACAGAAGTTTCCAATCCAGCTATAGAATCGAGCTAGACTTTTTCGCGGTTGTGAATCAAATGCCTCACCCTAGAGAACCTAAATTTGAAGAAGTGGACCATTAGAGAGTTTTTCTAAGAATCACTTGTCATAGGCCTCAAAGTAGCACTTGTTTAGGGCGAAATCTTGGAATTCCATCGAAAAATCTCCGTGGACCTAATTACTGAAATAAGAAGGGGAACGACACCTAAAGGTGCATAGGAAGTTAGGGTGGATAGGTTAGATGTTGGTAGGATCAATTACATTGCGTTCCCCAACCGTTGATATATGTTTCTAGATGTGACAATAGAGACCGCCGGGCGCTAATTTCAGCGCGAAACTCAAAACAAAGAGAGAAGTTTCCAATCCTGCTATAGAATCGAGCTAGACTTTTTCACGGTTGTGAATCAAATGCCTAACCCTAGAGAACCTAAATTTGAATAAGTGGACCATTAGAGAGTTTTTCTAAGAATCACTTATCGTAGGCCTCAAAGTAGCACTTGTTTAGGGTGAAATCTTGGAATACCATCGAAAAATCTCTCGTGGACCTACGCATCGAAATAAGAAGGGGAACGACAAGAAAGGTGCATAGGAAGTTAGGGTGGATAGGTTAGATGTTGGTAGGATCAATTACATTGCGTTCCCCAACCGTTAATATATGTTTCTAGATGTGACAATAGAGACCGGCCGCGCTGATTTCAGCGAACTCAAAACAAAGAGAAGTTTCCAATCCTCGCTATAGAATCGAGCTAGACTTTTTTCACGGTTGTGAATCAAATGCCTAACCCTAGAGAACCTAAATTTGAATAAGTGGACCATTAGAGAGTTTTTCTAAGAATCACTTGTCATAGGCCTCAAAGTAGCACTTGTTTAGGGCGAAATCTTGGAATTCCATCGAAAATCTCTCGTGGACCTAATTACCGAAATAAGAAGGGGAACGACAAGAAAGGTATATAGGAAGTTAGGGTGGATAGGTTAGATGTTGGTAGGATCAATTACATTGCGTTCCCCACCCATTAATATATATTTTCTAGATGTGACAATAGAGACTATCCGGGCGCTGATTTCAGCGAACTCAAAAGAAAGAGAAGTTTCCAATCCGCTATAGAATCGAGCTAGACTTTTTCACGGTTGTGAATCAAATGCCTAACCCTAGAGAACCTAAATTTGAAGAAGTGGACCATTAGAGAGTTTTTCTAAGAATCACTTGTCATAGGCCTCAAAGTAGCACTTGTTTAGGGTGAAATCTTGGAATTCCATCGAAAATCTCTCGTGGACCTAATTACCGAAATAAGAAGGGGAACGACAAGAAAGGTGCATAGGAAGTTAGGGTGGATAGGTTAGATGTTGGTAGGATCAATTACATTGCGCTCCCCAACCGTTGATATATGTTTCTAGATGTGACAATAGAGACTCGCCGGCGCTAATTTCAGCCAAGAACTCAAAACAAAGAGAAGTTTCCAATCCTGCTATAGAATCGAGCTAGACTTTTTCACGGTTGAATCAAATGCCTAACCCTAGAGAACCTAAATTTGAAGAAGTGGACCATTAGAGAGTTTTTCTAAGAATCACTTGTCATAGGCCTCAAAGTAGCACTTGTTTAGGGCGAAATCTTGGAATTCCATCGAAAATCTCCGTGGACCTAATTACTGAAATAAGAAGGGGAACGACAAGAAAGGTGCATAGGAAGTTAGGGTGGATAGGTTAGATGTTGGTAGGATCAATTACATTGCGCTCCCCAACCGTTAATATATGTTTCTAGATGTGACAATAGAGATCGGCCGGGCGCTAATTTCAGCGCGAACTCAAAACAAAGAGAAGTTTCCAATCCTGCTATAGAATCGAGCTAGACTTTTTCACGGTTGTGAATCAAATGCCTAACCCTAGAGAACCTAAATTTGAATAAGTGGACCATTAGAGAGTTTTTCTAAGAATCACTTGTCATAGGCCTCAAAGTAGCACTTGTTTAGGGTGAAATCTTGGAATTCCATCGAAAAATCTCTCGTGGACCTACGCATCGAAATAAGAAGGGGAACGACACGAAAGGTGCATAGGAAGTTAGGGTGGATAGGTTAGATGTTGGTAGGATCAATTACATTGCGTTCCCCACCCATTAATATATATTTCTAGATGTGACAATAGAGACTGCTGGCGCTGATTTCAGCGCGAACTCAAAAGAAACAGAAGTTTCCAATCCAGCTATAGAATCGAGCTAGACTTTTTCACGGTTGTGAATCAAATGCCTAACCCTAGAGAACCTAAATTTGAATAAGTGGACCATTAGAGAGTTTTTCTAAGAATCACTTGTCGTAGGCCTCAAAGTAGCACTTGTTTAGGGTGAAATCTTGGAATACCATCGAAAATCTCTGGTGGACCTACGCATCGAAATAAGAAGGGGAACGACACAAAAAGGTGCATAGGAAGTTAGGGTGGATAGGTTAGATGTTGGTAGGATCAATTACATTATGCGCTCCACAACCGCTAATATATATTTCTAGATGTGACAATAGAGACTCGCCGGCGCTGATTTCAAAGCTTAACTCAAAAGAAAGAGAAGTTTCCAATCCGGCTATAGAATCGAGCTAGAACTTTTTCGGGTTGTGAATCAAATGCCTCACCCTAGAGAACCTAAATTTGAAGAAGTGGACCATTAGAGAGTTTTTCTAAGAATCACTTGTCATAGGCCTCAAAGTAGCACTTGTTTAGGGCGAAATCTTGGAATTCCATCAAAATCTCTCGTGGACCTAATTATCGAAATAAGAAGGGGAACGACAAGAAAGGTGCATAGGAAGTTAGGGTGGATAGGTTAGATGTTGGTAGGATCAATTACATTGCGCTCCCCAACCGTTGATATATGTTTCTAGATGTGACAATAGAGATCGGCCGGCGCTAATTTCAGCGAACTCAAAACAAAGAGAAGTTTCCAATCCCGCTATAGAATCGAGCTAGACTTTTTCACGGTTGTGAATCAAATGCCTAACCCTAGAGAACCTAAATTTGAATAAGTGGACCATTAGAGAGAGTTTTTCTAAGAATCACTTGTCATAGGCCTCAAAGTAGCACTTGTTTAGGGTGAAATCTTGGAATACCATCGAAAAATCTCTCGTGGACCTACGCATCGAAATAAGAAGGGGAACGACAAGAAAGGTGCATAGGAAGTTAGGGTGGATAGGTTAGATGTTGGTAGGATCAATTACATTGCGCTCCCCAACCATTAATATATATTTCTAGATGTGACAATAGAGACTCCGGGGCGCTAATTTCAGCGCGAACTCAAAACAAAGAGAAGTTTCCAATCCAGCTATAGAATCGAGCTAGACTTTTTCACGGTTGTGAATAAAATGCCTAACCCTAGAGAACCTAAATTTGAATAAGTGGACCATTAGAGAGTTTTTCTAAGAATCACTTGTCATAGGCCTCAAAGTAGCACTTGTTTAGGGCGAAATCTTGGAATTCCATCGAAAATCTCCGGTGGACCTAATTACATCGAAATAAGAAGGGGAACGACACGAAAAGGTGCATAGGAAGTTAGGGTGGATAGGTTAGATGTTGGTAGGATCAATTACATTGCGTTCCCCAACCGTTGATATATGTTTCTAGATGTGACAATAGAGACTCGGCGGGCGCTAATTTCAGCGAACTCAAAACAAAGAGAAGTTTCCAATCCGCTATAGAATCGAAGCTAGACTTTTTTCACGGTTGAATCAAATGCCTAACCCTAGAGAACCTAAATTTGAATAAGTGGACCATTAGAGAGTTTTTCTAAGAATCACTTGTCATAGGCCTCAAAGTAGCACTTGTTTAGGGTGAAATCTTGGAATACCATCGAAAATCTCTCGTGGACCTACGTATCGAAATAAGAAGGGGAACGACAAGAAAGGTGCATAGGAAGTTAGGTGGATAGGTTAGATGTTGGTAGGATCAATTACATTGCGTTCCCCCAACCGTTAATATATGTTTCTAGATGTGACAATAGAGACCGGCCGGGCGCCAATTTCAGCCAACGAACTCAAAAGAAAGAGAAGTTTCCAATCCGCTATAGAATCGAGCTAGACTTTTTTCCCGGTTGTGAATCAAATGCCTCACCCTAGAGAACCTAAATTTGAAGAAGTGGACCATTAGAGAGTTTTTCTAAGAATCACTTGTCATAGGCCTCAAAGTAGCACTTGTTTAGGGCGAAATCTTGGAATTCCATCGAAAATCTCTCGTGGACCTAATTACTGAAATAAGAAGGGGAAACGACAAGAAAGGTATAGGAAGTTAGGGTGGATAGGTTAGATGTTGGTAGGATCAATTACATTGCGTTCCCCAACCATTAATATATATTTCTAGATGTGACAATAGAGACTACTGGCGCTGATTTCAGCGCGAACTCAAAAGAAAGAGAAGTTTCCAATCCGACTATAGAATCGAGCTAGACTTTTTCGCGGTTGTGAATCAAATGCCTCACCCTAGAGAACTTAAATTTGAAGAAGTGGACCATTAGAGAGTTTTTCTAAGAATCACTTGTCATAGGCCTCAAAGTAGCACTTGTTTAGGGTGAAATCTTGGAATTCCATCGAAAATCTCCGTGGACCTAATTATCTGAAATAAGAAGGGGAACGACAAGAAAGGTACATAGGAAGTTAGGGTGGATAGGTTAGATGTTGGTAGGATCAATTACATTGCGCTCCCCAACCGTTAATATATGTTTCTACATGTGACAATAGAGACTACCGGCGCTAATTTCAGCCAACTCACTCAAAACAAAGAGAAGTTTCCAATCCTGCTATAGAATCGAGCTAGACTTTTTCGCGGTTGTGAATCAAATGCCTCACCCTAGAGAACCTAAATTTGAAGAAGTGGACCATTAGAGAGTTTTTCTAAGAATCACTTGTCATAGGCCTCAAAGTAGCACTTGTTTAGGGCGAAATCTTGGAATTCCATCGAAAATCTCTGGTGGACCTAATTACTGAAATAAGAAGGGGAACGACAAGAAAGGTGCATAGGAAGTTAGGGTGGATAGGTTAGATGTTGGTAGGATCAATTACATTGCGTTCCCCAACCGTTAATATATGTTTCTGGATGTGACAATAGAGACTCGCCTGGCGCTAATTTCAGCGCGAACTCAAAACAAAGAGAAGTTTCCAATCCTATATAGAATCGAGCTAGACTTTTTCACGGTTGTGAATCAAATGCCTAACCCTAGAGAACCTAAATTTGAATAAGTGGACCATTAGAGAGTTTTTCTAAGAATCACTTGTCATAGGCCTCAAAGTAGCACTTGTTTAGGGCGAAATCTTGGAATTCCATCAAAAATCTCTCGTGGACCTACGTATCGAAATAAGAAGGGGAACGACACCTAAAGGTGCATAGGAAGTTAGGGTGGATAGGTTAGATGTTGGTAGGATCAATTACATTGCGTTCCCCACCCATTAATATATATTTCTAGATGTGACAATAGAGACTGCTGGCGCTGATTTCAGAGCGAACTCAAAAGAAACAGAAGTTTCCAATCCAGCTATAGAATCGAGCTAGACTTTTTCACGGTTGTGAATCAAATGCCTAACCCTAGAGAACCTAAATTTGAATAAGTGGACCATTAGAGAGTTTTTCTAAGAATCACTTGTCATAGGCCTCAAAGTAGCACTTGTTTAGGGCAAAATCTTGGAATACCATCGAAAATCTCCGTGGACCTAATTATCTGAAAGAAGGGGAACGACACCAAAGGTGCATAGGAAGTTAGGGTGGATAGGTTAGATGTTGGTAGGATCAATTACATTGCGTTCCCCACCCATTAATATATATTTCTAGATGTGACAATAGAGACTACTGGCGCTGATTTCAGCGCGAACTCAAAAGAAAGAGAAGTTTCCAATCCGGCTATAGAATCGAGCTAGAACTTTTCGCGGTTGCGAATCAAATGCCTCACCCTAGAGAACCTAAATTTGAAGAAGTGGACCATTAGAGAGTTTTTCTAAGAATCACTTGTCATAGGCCTCAAAGTAGCACTTGTTTAGGGCGAAATCTTGGAATTCCATCAAAAATCTCTGGTGGACCTAATTACTGAAATAAGAAGGGGAACGACAAGAAAGGTACATAGGAAGTTAGGGTGGATAGGTTAGATGTTGGTAGGATCAATTACATTGCGTTCCCAACCGTTGATATATGTTTCTAGATGTGACAATAGAGACTGCTGGGCGCTAATTTCAGCGAACTCAAAACAAAGAGAAGTTTCCAATCCTCGCTATAGAATCGAGCTAGACTTTTTCACGGTTGTGAATCAAATGCCTAACCCTAGAGAACCTAAATTTGAATAAGTGGACCATTAGAGAGTTTTTCTAAGAATCACTTGTCATAGGCCTCAAAGTAGCACTTGTTTAGGGTGAAATCTTGGAATACCATCGAAAATCTCCGTGGACCTACGTATCAAATAAGAAGGGGAACGACACCTAAAGGTGCATAGGAAGTTAGGGTGGATAGGTTAGATGTTGGTAGGATCAATTACATTGCGTTCCCCACCCGCTAATATATATTTCTAGATGTGACAATAGAGACTACCGGGCGCCATTTCAGCGAACTCAAAAGAAAGAGAAGTTTCCAATCCAAATATAGAATCGAGCTAGACTTTTTCACGGTTGTGAATCAAATGCCTCACCCTAGAGAACCTAAATTTGAAGAAGTGGACCATTAGAGAGTTTTTCTAAGAATCACTTGTCATAGGCCTCAAAGTAGCACTTGTTTAGGGAAAATCTTGGAATTCCATCGAAAATCTCTCGTGGACCTAATTACCGAAATAAGAAGGGGAACGACAAGAAAGGTGCATAGGAAGTTAGGGTGGATAGGTTAGATGTTGGTAGGATCAATTACATTGCGTTCCCCAACCGTTGATATATGTTTCTAGATGTGACAATAGAGACCGGCCGGCGCTAATTTCAGCCAAGCGAACTCAAAACAAAGAGAAGTTTCCAATCCTCGCTATAGAATCGAGCTAGACTTTTTTCACGGTTGTGAATCAAATGCCTAACCCTAGAGAACCTAAATTTGAATAAGTGGACCATTAGAGAGTTTTTCTAAGAATCACTTGTCATAGGCCTCAAAGTAGCACTTGTTTAGGGTGAAATCTTGGAATACCATCGAAAATCTCCGTGGACCTACGCACTGAAATAAGAAGGGGAACGACACGAAAGGTGCATAGGAAGTTAGGGTGGATAGGTTAGATGTTGGTAGGATCAATTACATTGCGTTCCCCAACCATTAATATATGTTTCTAGATGTGACAATAGAGACCGTTGGCGCTGATTTCAGCGAACTCAAAAGAAAGAGAAGTTTCCAATCCGCTTTAGAATCGAGCTAGACTTTTTTCCTGGTTGTGAATCAAATGCCTCACCCTAGAGAACCTAAATTTGAAGAAGTGGACCATTAGAGAGTTTTTCTAAGAATCACTTGTCATAGGCCTCAAAGTAGCACTTGTTTAGGGCGAAATCTTGGAATTCCATCGAAAATCTCCGTGGACCTAATTACTGAAATAAGAAGGGAAACGACAAGAAAGGTATATAGGAAGTTAGGGTGGATAGGTTAGATGTTGGTAGGATCAATTACATTGCGTTCCCCAACCCATTAATATATATTTCTAGATGTGACAATAGAGACTACCGGCGCTGATTTCAGCGAAACTCAAAAGAAAGAGAAGTTTCCAATCCGACTATAGAATCGAGCTAGACTTTTTCCCGGTTGTGAATCAAATGCCTCACCCTAGAGAACCTAAATTTGAAGAAGTGGACCATTAGAGAGTTTTTCTAAGAATCACTTGTCATAGGCCTCAAAGTAGCACTTGTTTAGGGCGAAATCTTGGAATTCCATCGAAAAATCTCCGTGGACCTAATTACTGAAATAAGAAGGGGAACGACAAGAAAGGTACATAGGAAGTTAGGGTGGATAGGTTAGATGTTGGTAGGATCAATTACATTGCGCTCCCCAACCGTTGATATATGTTTCTAGATGTGACAATAGAGACTCGCCGGCGCTAATTTCAGCGAACTCAAAACAAAAGAGAAGTTTCCAATCCCGCTATAGAATCGAGCTAGACTTTTTCACGGTTGTGAATCAAATGCCTCACCCTAGAGAACCTAAATTTGAATAAGTGGACCATTAGAGAGTTTTTCTAAGAATCACTTGTCATAGGCCTCAAAGTAGCACTTGTTTAGGGTGAAATCTTGGAATTCCATCGAAAATCTCTCGTGGACCTAATTATCGAAATAAGAAGGGGAACGACAAGAAAGGTGCATAGGAAGTTAGGGTGGATAGGTTAGATGTTGGTAGGATCAATTACATTGCGCTCCCCAACCGTTAATATATGTTTCTAGATGTGACAATAGAGATCTGCCGGGCGCTAATTTCAGCGAAACTCAAAACAAAGAGAAGTTTCCAATCCCGCTATAGAATCGAGCTAGACTTTTTCGCGGTTTGTGAATCAAATGCCTCACCCTAGAGAACCTAAATTTGAATAAGTGGACCATTAGAGAGTTTTTCTAAGAATCACTTGTCATAGGCCTCAAAGTAGCACTTGTTTAGGGTGAAATCTTGGAATTCCATCGAAAATCTCCGTGGACCTAATTATCGAAATAAGAAGGGGAACGACAAGAAAGGTGCATAGGAAGTTAGGGTGGATAGGTTAGATGTTGGTAGGATCAATTACATTGCGCTCCCCCAACCATTAATATATATTTCTAGATGTGACAATAGAGACTCGCCGGCGCTGATTTCAGCGAAACTCAAAAGAAAGAGAAGTTTCCAATCCAGCTATAGAATCGAGCTAGACTTTTTCACGGTTGTGAATCAAATGCCTAACCCTAGAGAACCTAAATTTGAATAAGTGGACCATTAGAGAGTTTTTCTAAGAATCACTTGTCATAGGCCTCAAAGTAGCACTTGTTTAGGGTGAAATCTTGGAATTCCATCGAAAAATCTCCGTGGACCTACGTACTGAAATAAGAAGGGGAACGACACAAAAGGTGCATAGGAAGTTAGGTGGATAGGTTAGATGTTGGTAGGATCAATTACATTGCGCTCCCCAACCATTAATATATATTTCTAGATGTGACAATAGAGACCGCTGGCGCTGATTTCAGCGCGAACTCAAAACAAAGAGAAGTTTCCAATCCTGCTATAGAATCGAGCTAGACTTTTTCACGGTTGTGAATCAAATGCCTCACCCTAGAGAACCTAAATTTGAAGAAGTGGACCATTAGAGAGTTTTTCTAAGAATCACTTGTCATAGGCCTCAAAGTAGCACTTGTTTAGGGCGAAATCTTGGAATTCCATCGAAAATCTCTCGTGGACCTAATTATCGAAATAAGAAGGGGAACGACAAGAAAGGTACATAGGAAGTTAGGGTGGATAGGTTAGATGTTGGTAGGATCAATTACATTGCGCTCCCCAACCGTTAATATATGTTTCTAGATGTGACAATAGAGACTGCTGGCGCTAATTTCAGCGCGAACTCAAAACAAAGAGAAGTTTCCAATCCGGCTATAGAATCGAGCTAGACTTTTTCACGGTTGTGAATCAAATGCCTAACCCTAGAGAACCTAAATTTGAATAAGTGGACCATTAGAGAGTTTTTCTAAGAATCACTTGTCATAGGCCTCAAAGTAGCACTTGTTTAGGGCGAAATCTTGGAATTCCATCGAAAATCTCTGGTGGACCTAATTACTGAAATAAGAAGGGGAACGACAAGAAAGGTACATAGGAAGTTAGGGTGGATAGGTTAGATGTTGGTAGGATCAATTACATTGCGTTCCCCAACCGTTGATATATGTTTCTAGATGTGACAATAGAGACTGCTGGCGCTAATTTCAGCGAACTCAAAACAAAGAGAAGTTTCCAATCCAAATATAGAATCGAGCTAGACTTTTTCACGGTTGTGAATCAAATGCCTCAACCCTAGAGAACCTAAATTTGAATAAGTGGACCATTAGAGAGTTTTTCTAAGAATCACTTGTCATAGGCCTCAAAGTAGCACTTGTTTAGGGCGAAATCTTGGAATTCCATCGAAAATCTCCGGTGGACCTAATTATCGAAATAAGAAGGGGAACGACAAGAAAGGTACATAGGAAGTTAGGGTGGATAGGTTAGATGTTGGTAGGATCAATTACATTGCGCTCCCCAACCGTTGATATATGTTTCTAGATGTGACAATAGAGACTATCCGGCGCTAATTTCAGCGAAACTCAAAACAAAGAGAAGTTTCCAATCCAAGCTATAGAATCGAGCTAGACTTTTTCACGGTTGTGAATCAAATGCCTAACCCTAGAGAACCTAAATTTGAATAAGTGGACCATTAGAGAGTTTTTCTAAGAATCACTTGTCATAGGCCTCAAAGTAGCACTTGTTTAGGGCGAAATCTTGGAATTCCATCGAAAATCTCTGTGGACCTAATTACTGAAATAAGAAGGGGAACAACAAGAAAGGTACATAGGAAGTTAGGTGGATAGGTTAGATGTTGGTAGGATCAATTACATTGCGCTCCCCAACCGTTAATATATGTTTCTAGATGTGACAATAGAGACCGGCCGGCGCTAATTTCAAATAACTCAAAACAAAGAGAAGTTTCCAATCCAGCTATAGAATCGAGCTAGACTTTTTCACGGTTGTGAATCAAATGCCTCACCCTAGAGAACCTAAATTTGAAGAAGTGGACCATTAGAGAGTTTTTCTAAGAATCACTTGTCATAGGCCTCAAAGTAGCACTTGTTTAGGGCGAAAATCTTGGAATTCCATCGAAAATCTCTCGTGGACCTACGCATCGAAATAAGAAGGGGAACAACAAGAAAGGTACATAGGAAGTTAGGGTGGATAGGTTAGATGTTGGTAGGATCAATTACATTGCGCTCCCCAACCGTTGATATATGTTTCTAGATGTGACAATAGAGACCGGCCGGCGCTAATTTCAGCGAACTCAAAACAAAGAGAAGTTTCCAATCCTGCTATAGAATCGAGATAGACTTTTTCACGGTTGTGAATCAAATGCCTAACCCTAGAGAACCTAAATTTGAATAAGTGGACCATTAGAGAGTTTTTCTAAGAATCACTTGTCATAGGCCTCAAAGTAGCACTTGTTTAGGGGCGAAATCTTGGAATTCCATCGAAAAATCTCCGTGGACCTAATTACTGAAATAAGAAGGGGAACGACAAGAAAGGTACATAGGAAGTTAGGTGGATAGGTTAGATGTTGGTAGGATCAATTACATTTCTTTCCCCAACCCATTAATATATGTTTCTAGATGTGACAATAGAGACTCGCTTGGCGCCAATTTCAGCGAACTCAAAACAAAGAGAAGTTTCCAATCCTGCTATAGAATCGAGCTAGACTTTTTTCGCGGTTGTGAATCAAATGCCTAACCCTAGAGAACCTAAATTTGAATAAGTGGACCATTAGAGAGTTTTTCTAAGAATCACTTGTCATAGGCCTCAAAGTAGCACTTGTTTAGGGCGAAATCTTGGAATTCCATCGAAAATCTCCGTGGACCTACGCATCGAAATAAGAAGGGGAACGACACGAAAGGTGCATAGGAAGTTAGGGTGGATAGGTTAGATGTTGGTAGGATCAATTACATTGCGCTTCCCCAACCATTAATATATGTTTCTAGATGTGACAATAGAGACTCGCCGGCGCTGATTTCAGCGCGGACTCAAAACAAAGAGAAGTTTCCAATCCGCTATAGAATCGAGCTAGACTTTTTCCCGGGTTGTGAATCAAATGCCTCACCCTAGAGAACCTAAATTTGAAGAAGTGGACCATTAGAGAGTTTTTCTAAGAATCACTTGTCATAGGCCTCAAAGTAGCACTTGTTTAGGGCGAAATCTTGGAATTCCATCGAAAATCTCCGGTGGACCTAATTACTGAAATAAGAAGGGGAACGACAAGAAAGGTACATAGGAAGTTAGGGTGGATAGGTTAGATGTTGGTAGGATCAATTACATTGTGTTCCCCAACCCATTAATATATATTTCTAGATGTGACAATAGAGACTGGCCGGCGCCTGATTTCAGCGAACTCAAAAGAAAAGAGAAGTTTCCAATCCGACTATAGAATCGAGCTAGACTTTTTCCCTGTTGTGAATCAAATGCCTCACCCTAGAGAACCTAAATTTGAAGAAGTGGACCATTAGAGAGTTTTTCTAAGAATCACTTGTCATAGGCCTCAAAGTAGCACTTGTTTAGGGCGAAATCTTGGAATTCCATCGAAAATCTATGGTGGACCTAATTACTGAAATAAGAAGGGAAACGACAAGAAAGGTACATAGGAAGTTAGGGTGGATAGGTTAGATGTTGGTAGGATCAATTACATTGCGCTCCCCAACCGTTGATATATGTTTCTAGATGTGACAATAGAGACCTGCCGGCGCTAATTTCAGCGAAACTCAAAACAAAGAGAAGTTTCCAATCCTCGCTATAGAATCGAGCTAGACTTTTTCGCGGTTGTGAATCAAATGCCTCACCATAGAGAACCTAAATTTGAAGAAGTGGACCATTAGAGAGTTTTTCTAAGAATCACTTGTCATAGGCCTCAAAGTAGCACTTTTTTAGGGCGAAATCTTGGAATTCCATCGAAAATCTCTCGTGGACCTAATTACCGAAATAAGAAGGGGAACGACAAGAAAGGTGCATAGGAAGTTAGGGTGGATAGGTTAGATGTTGGTAGGATCAATTACATTGCGTTCCCCAACCGTTAATATATGTTTTCTAGATGTGACAATAGAGACTGGCCGGCGCTGATTTCAGCGCGAACTCAAAAGAAAGAGAAGTTTCCAATCCTCGCTATAGAATCGAGCTAGACTTTTTCACGGTTGTGAATCAAATGCCTAACCCTAGAGAACCTAAATTTGAATAAGTGGACCATTAGAGAGTTTTTCTAAGAATCACTTGTCATAGGCCCTCAAAGTAGCACTTGTTTAGGGTGAAATCTTGGAATACCATCGAAAATCTCCATCGTGGACCTACGCATCGAAATAAGAAGGGGAAACGACACGAAAGGTGCATAGGAAGTTAGGGTGGATAGGTTAGATGTTGGTAGGATCAATTACATTGCGTTCCCCAACCGTTAATATATATTTCTAGATGTGACAATAGAGACTGCCGGGCGCTAATTTCAGCGAACTCAAAACAAAGAGAAGTTTCCAATCCTGCTATAGAATCGAGCTAGACTTTTTCACGGTTGTGAATCAAATGCCTAACCCTAGAGAACCTAAATTTGAATAAGTGGACCATTAGAGAGTTTTTCTAAGAATCACTTGTCATAGGCCTCAAAGTAGCACTTGTTTAGGGTGAAATCTTGGAATACCATCGAAAATCTCTGGTGGACCTAATTACTGAAATAAGAAGGGGAACGACAAGAAAGGTACATAGGAAGTTAGGGTGGATAGGTTAGATGTTGGTAGGATCAATTACATTGCGCCCCAACCGTTAATATATGTTTCTAGATGTGACAATAGAGACTACCGGCACCAATTTCAGCGAACTCAAAACAAAGAGAAGTTTCCAATCCTGCTATAGAATCGAGCTAGACTTTTTTTCACGGTTGTGAATCAAATGCCTAACCCTAGAGAACCTAAATTTGAATAAGTGGACCATTAGAGAGTTTTTCTAAGAATCACTTGTCATAGGCCTCAAAGTAGCACTTGTTTAGGGCGAAATCTTGGAATTCCATCGAAAATCTCTCGTGGACCTACGTACATCGAAATAAGAAGGGGAACGACACGAAAGGTGCATAGGAAGTTAGGGTGGATAGGTTAGATGTTGGTAGGATCAATTACATTGCGCTCCCCAACCGTTGATATATATTTCTAGATGTGACAATAGAGACTCGGCCGGGCGCTAATTTCAGCGAACTCAAAACAAAGAGAAGTTTCCAATCCTCGCTATAGAATCGAGCTAGACTTTTTCACGGTTGTGAATCAAATGCCTAACCCTAGAGAACCTAAATTTGAATAAGTGGACCATTAGAGAGTTTTTCTAAGAATCACTTGTCATAGGCCTCAAAGTAGCACTTGTTTAGGGCGAAATCTTGGAATTCCATCAAAAATCTCTAGTGGACCTAATTACTGAAATAAGAAGGGGAACAACAAGAAAGGTACATAGGAAGTTAGGGTGGATAGGTTAGATGTTGGTAGGATCAATTACATTGCTTTCCCCAACCGTTGATATATGTTTCTAGATGTGACAATAGAGACTCGCTTGCACCAATTTCAGCGCGAACTCAAAACAAAGAGAAGTTTCCAATCCCGCTATAGAATCGAGCTAGACTTTTTCACGGTTGTGAATCAAATGCCTAACCCTAGAGAACCTAAATTTGAATAAGTGGACCATTAGAGAGTTTTTCTAAGAATCACTTGTCATAGGCCTCAAAGTAGCACTTGTTTAGGGTGAAATCTTGGAATTCCATCGAAAATCTCTCTCGTGGACCTACGTATCGAAATAAGAAGGGGAACGACACGAAAGGTGCATAGGAAGTTAGGGTGGATAGGTTAGATGTTGGTAGGATCAATTACATTGCGTTCCCCAACCTTAATATATGTTTCTAGATGTGACAATAGAGACCGGCTGGGCGCTGATTTCAGCGAACTCAAAAGAAAGAGAAGTTTCCAATCCGGCTTTAGAATCGAGCTAGACTTTTTCACGGTTGTGAATCAAATGCCTCACCCTAGAGAACCTAAATTTGAAGAAGTGGACCATTAGAGAGTTTTTCTAAGAATCACTTGTCATAGGCCTCAAAGTAGCACTTGTTTAGGGCGAAATCTTGGAATTCCATCGAAAATCTCTCGTGGACCTAATTATCGAAATAAGAAGGGGAACGACAAGAAAAGGTACATAGGAAGTTAGGGTGGATAGGTTAGATGTTGGTAGGATCAATTACATTGCGTTCCCAACCATTAATATATATTTCTAGATGTGACAATAGAGATCGCTGGGCGCTAATTTCAGCGAACTCAAAACAAAGAGAAGTTTCCAATCCCGCTATAGAATCGAGCTAGACTTTTTTCAAGGGTTGTGAATCAAATGCCTCACCCTAGAGAACCTAAATTTGAAGAAGTGGACCATTAGAGAGTTTTTCTAAGAATCACTTGTCATAGGCCTCAAAGTAGCACTTGTTTAGGGCAAAATCTTGGAATTCCATCGAAAATCTCTCGTGGACCTAATTACTCGAAATAAGAAGGGGAACGACAAGAAAGGTGCATAGGAAGTTAGGGTGGATAGGTTAGATGTTGGTAGGATCAATTACATTGCGCTCCCCAACCGTTAATATATGTTTCTAGATGTGACAATAGAGACTGCCGGCGCTAATTTCAGCGAAACTCAAAACAAAGAGAAGTTTCCAATCCTCGCTATAGAATCGAGCTAGACTTTTTCACGGTTGTGAATCAAATGCCTCAACCCTAGAGAACCTAAATTTGAATAAGTGGACCATTAGAGAGTTTTTCTAAGAATCACTTGTCATAGGCCTCAAAGTAGCACTTGTTTAGGGCGAAATCTTGGAATTCCATCAAAAATCTCCGTGGACCTACGCATCGAAAAATAAGAAGGGGAACGACACGAAAGGTGCATAGGAAGTTAGGGTGGATAGGTTAGATGTTGGTAGGATCAATTACATTGCGCGTCCCCAACCCATTAATATATATTTCTAGATGTGACAATAGAGACTGGCGGGCGCTGATTTCAGCGAACTCAAAACAAAGAGAAGTTTCCAATCCAGCTATAGAATCGAGCTAGACTTTTTCACGGTTGTGAATCAAATGCCTAACCCTAGAGAACCTAAATTTGAATAAGTGGACCATTAGAGAGTTTTTCTAAGAATCACTTGTCATAGGCCTCAAAGTAGCACTTGTTTAGGGTGAAATCTTGGAATTCCATCGAAAATCTCTCGTGGACCTAATTACTGAAATAAGAAGGGGAACGACAAGAAAGGTACATAGGAAGTTAGGTGGATAGGTTAGATGTTGGTAGGATCAATTACATTGCGCTCCCCAACCGTTAATATATGTTTCTAGATGTGACAATAGAGACTACCGGCACTAATTTCAGCACGAACTCAAAACAAAGAGAAGTTTCCAATCCTCGCTATAGAATCGAGCTAGACTTTTTTGCGGTTGTGAATCAAATACCAAACCCTAGAGAACCTAAATTTATATAAGTGAACTATTAGAGAGTTTTTCTAAGAATCACTTGTCATAGGCCTCAAAGTAGCACTTGTTTAGGGCGAAATCTTGGAATTCCATCGAAAATCTCTCGTGGACCTACGCATCGAAATAAGAAGGGGAACGACACCTAAAGGTGCATAGGAAGTTAGGGTGGATAGGTTAGATGTTGGTAGGATCAATTACATTGCGTTCCCCAACCGTTGATATATGTTTCTAGATGTGACAATAGAGACCGGCCGGCGCTAATTTCAAAAACTCAAAACAAAGAGAAGTTTCCAATCCGCTATAGAATCGAGCTAGACTTTTTCACGGTTGTGAATCAAATGCCTAACCCTAGAGAACCTAAATTTGAATAAGTGGACCATTAGAGAGTTTTTCTAAGAATCACTTGTCATAGGCCTCAAAGTAGCACTTGTTTAGGGTGAAATCTTGGAATTCCATCAAAATCTCTAGTGGACCTAATTATCGAAATAAGAAGGGGAACAACAAGAAAGGTACATAGGAAGTTAGGTGGATAGGTTAGATGTTGGTAGGATCAATTACATTGCGCTCCCAACCGTTGATATATGTTTCTAGATGTGACAATAGAGACCGCTTGCACCAATTTCAGCGAAACTCAAAACAAAGAGAAGTTTCCAATCCCGCTATAGAATCGAGCTAGACTTTTTCACGGTTGTGAATCAAATGCCTAACCCTAGAGAACCTAAATTTGAATAAGTGGACCATTAGAGAGTTTTTCTAAGAATCACTTGTCATAGGCCTCAAAGTAGCACTTGTTTAGGGCGAAATCTTGGAATTCCATCGAAAATCTCTCGTGGACCTACGTACTCGAAATAAGAAGGGGAACGACACCTAAAGGTGCATAGGAAGTTAGGGTGGATAGGTTAGATGTTGGTAGGATCAATTACATTGCGTTCCCCAACCATTAATATATGTTTCTAGATGTGACAATAGAGACCGGCCGGCGCTGATTTCAGCGAACTCAAAAAAAAGAGAAGTTTCCAATCCTGCTATAGAATCGAGCTAGACTTTTTCCCGGTTGTGAATCAAATACCTCACCCTAGATAACCTAAATTTGAAGAAGTGGACCATTAGTGAGTTTTTCTAAGAATCACTTGTCATAGGCCTCAAAGTAGCACTTGTTTAGGGCGAAATCTTGGAATTCCATCGAAAATCTCCGTGGACCTAATTACTGAAATAAGAAGGGGAAACGACAAGAAAAGGTACATAGGAAGTTAGGGTGGATAGGTTAGATGTTGGTAGGATCAATTACATTGCGCTCCCCAACCATTAATATATATTTCTAGATGTGACAATAGAGACTCGGCTGGCGCTAATTTCAGCCAAACTCAAAACAAAGAGAAGTTTCCAATCCCGCTATAGAATCGAGCTAGACTTTTTTCATTTGGTTGTGAATCAAATGCCTCACCCTAGAGAACCTAAATTTGAAGAAGTGGACCATTAGAGAGTTTTTCTAAGAATCACTTGTCATAGGCCTCAAAGTAGCACTTGTTTAGGGCAAAATCTTGGAATTCCATCGAAAATCTCCGTGGACCTAATTATCGAAATAAGAAGGGGAACGACAAGAAAGGTGCATAGGAAGTTAGGTGGATAGGTTAGATGTTGGTAGGATCAATTACATTGCGTTCCCCAACCGTTAATATATGTTTCTAGATGTGACAATAGAGATCGGCCGGGCGCTAATTTCAGCGCAACTCAAAACAAAGAGAAGTTTCCAATCCTCGCTATAGAATCGAGCTAGACTTTTTCACGGTTGTGAATCAAATGCCTAACCCTAGAGAACCTAAATTTGAATAAGTGGACCATTAGAGAGTTTTTCTAAGAATCACTTGTCATAGGCCTCAAAGTAGCACTTGTTTAGGGTGAAATCTTGGAATTCCATCAAAAATCTCCGTGGACCTAATGCATCGAAATAAGAAGGGGAACGACACGAAAGGTGCATAGGAAGTTAGGGTGGATAGGTTAGATGTTGGTAGGATCAATTACATTGCGCTCCCCAACCATTAATATATATTTCTAGATGTGACAATAGAGATCGGCCGGCGCTGATTTCAGCTCGAACTCAAAAGAAAGAGAAGAAGTTCCAATCCGCTATAGAATCGAGCTAGACTTTTTCACGGTTGTGAATCAAATGCCTAACCCTAGAGAACCTAAATTTGAATAAGTGGACCATTAGAGAGTTTTTCTAAGAATCACTTGTCATAGGCCTCAAAGTAGCACTTGTTTAGGGTGAAATCTTGGAATTCCATCGAAAATCTCTCGTGGACCTAATTACCGAAATAAGAAGGGGAACGACAAGAAAGGTACATAGGAAGTTAGGGTGGATAGGTTAGATGTTGGTAGGATCAATTACATTGCGCGCCCCAACCGTTAATATATGTTTCTAGATGTGACAATAGAGACTACCGGGCACTAATTTCAGCGAACTCAAAACAAAGAGAAGTTTCCAATCCTCGCTATAGAATCGAGCTAGACTTTTTTGCGGTTGTGAATCAAATGCCTAACCCTAGAGAACCTAAATTTGAATAAGTGGACCATTATTAGAGAGTTTTTCTAAGAATCACTTGTCATAGGCCTCAAAGTAGCACTTGTTTAGGGCGAAATCTTGGAATTCCATCGAAAATCTCCGTGGACCTACGCATCGAAATAAGAAGGGGAACGACACCTAAAGGTGCATAGGAAGTTAGGGTGGATAGGTTAGATGTTGGTAGGATCAATTACATTGCGTTCCCCCCAACCGTTAATATATGTTTCTAGATGTGACAATAGAGACCGGCCGGCGCTAATTTTCAGCCAAACTCAAAACAAAACAAAGAGAAGTTTCCAATCCTCGCTATAGAATCGAGCTAGACTTTTTCACGGTTGTGAATCAAATGCCTAACCCTAGAGAACCTAAATTTGAATAAGTGGACCATTAGAGAGTTTTTCTAAGAATCACTTGTCATAGGCCTCAAAGTAGCACTTGTTTAGGGTGAAATCTTGGAATACCATCGAAAATCTCTCGGTGGACCTACGCATCAAAATAAGAAGGGGAACGACACCTAAAGGTGCATAGGAAGTTAGGGTGGATAGGTTAGATGTTGGTAGGATCAATTACATTGCGCTCCCCAACCGCTAATATATATTTCTAGATGTGACAATAGAGACTACCGGGCGCTGATTTCAGCGAACTCAAAAGAAAGAGAAGTTTCCAATCCAGCTATAGAATCGAGCTAGACTTTTTTCACGGTTGTGAATCAAATGCCTAACCCTAGAGAACCTAAATTTGAAGAAGTGGACCATTAGAGAGTTTTTCTAAGAATCACTTGTCATAGGCCTCAAAGTAGCACTTGTTTAGGGTGAAATCTTGGAATTCCATCGAAAATCTCTAGTGGACCTAATTATCGAAATAAGAAGGGGAACGACAAGAAAGGTGCATAGGAAGTTAGGGTGGATAGGTTAGATGTTGGTAGGATCAATTACATTGCGCTCCCCAACCGTTAATATATATTTCTAGATGTGACAATAGAGACTGGCCGGCGCTAATTTCAGCGAACTCAAAACAAAGAGAAGTTTCCAATCCTGCTATAGAATCGAGCTAGACTTTTTCGTGGTTGTGAATCAAATGCCTCACCCTAGAGAACCTAAATTTGAATAAGTGGACCATTAGAGAGTTTTTCTAAGAATCACTTGTCATAGGCCTCAAAGTAGCACTTGTTTAGGGTGAAATCTTGGAATTCCATCGAAAATCTCCTCGTGGACCTACGTACTGAAATAAGAAGGGGAACGACACCTAAAGGTGCATAGGAAGTTAGGGTGGATAGGTTAGATGTTGGTAGGATCAATTACATTGCGCTCCCCAACCGCTAATATATATTTCTAGATGTGACAATAGAGACCGGCCGGGCGCTGATTTCAGCGCGAACTCAAAAGAAAGAGAAGTTTCCAATCCGCTATAGAATCGAGCTAGACTTTTTTCACGGTTGTGAATCAAATGCCTCACCCTAGAGAACCTAAATTTGAAGAAGTGGACCATTAGAGAGTTTTTCTAAGAATCACTTGTCATAGGCCTCAAAGTAGCACTTGTTTAGGGCGAAATCTTGGAATTCCATCGAAAATCTCCGTGGACCTAATTATCGAAATAAGAAGGGGAACGACACCTAAAGGTGCATAGGAAGTTAGGTGGATAGGTTAGATGTTGGTAGGATCAATTACATTGCGTCCCCAACCCATTAATATATATTTCTAGATGTGACAATAGAGACCGGCCGGCGCTAATTTCAGCGAACTCAAAACAAAGAGAAGTTTCCAATCCTGCTATAGAATCGAGCTAGACTTTTTCACGGTTGTGAATCAAATGCCTAACCCTAGAGAACCTAAATTTGAATAAGTGGACCATTAGAGAGTTTTTCTAAGAATCACTTGTCATAGGCCTCAAAGTAGCACTTGTTTAGGGTGAAATCTTGGAATACCATCGAAAATCTCCGTGGACCTACGCATCGAAATAAGAAGGGGAACGACACGAAAGGTGCATAGGAAGTTAGGGTGGATAGGTTAGATGTTGGTAGGATCAATTACATTGCGCTCCCCAACCGTTAATATATATTTCTAGATGTGACAATAGAGACCGCCGGGGCGCTGATTTCAAATAAACTCAAAACAAAGAGAAGTTTCCAATCCTCGCTATAGAATCGAGCTAGACTTTTTTCACGGTTGTGAATCAAATGCCTAACCCTAGAGAACCTAAATTTGAATAAGTGGACCATTAGAGAGTTTTTCTAAGAATCACTTGTCATAGGCCTCAAAGTAGCACTTGTTTAGGTGAAATCTTGGAATACCATCGAAAATCTCCGTGGACCTACGCATCGAAATAAGAAGGGGAACGACAAAAGAAAGGTGCATAGGAAGTTAGGGTGGATAGGTTAGATGTTGGTAGGATCAATTACATTGCGTTCCCCAACCGCTAATATATGTTTCTAGATGTGACAATAGAGACCGCCGGGCGCCAATTTCAGCGAAACTCAAAACAAAGAGAAGTTTCCAATCCAGCTATAGAATCGAGCTAGACTTTTTCACGGTTGTGAATCAAATGCCTCAACCCTAGAGAACCTAAATTTGAAGAAGTGGACCATTAGAGAGTTTTTCTAAGAATCACTTGTCATAGGCCTCAAAGTAGCACTTGTTTAGGGTGAAATCTTGGAATTCCATCAAAAATCTCCGTGGACCTACGCATCGAAATAAGAAGGGGAACGACAAGAAAGGTGCATAGGAAGTTAGGGTGGATAGGTTAGATGTTGGTAGGATCAATTACATTGCGCTCCCCAACCATTAATATATATTTCTAGATGTGACAATAGAGACTGGCCGGGCGCTAATTTCAGCGAACTCAAAAGAAAGAGAAGTTTCCAATCCAGCTATAGAATCGAGCTAGACTTTTTCACGGTTGTGAATCAAATGCCTAACCCTAGAGAACCTAAATTTGAATAAGTGGACCATTAGAGAGTTTTTCTAAGAATCACTTGTCATAGGCCTCAAAGTAGCACTTGTTTAGGGCGTGAAATCTTGGAATACCATCGAAAATCTCTGGTGGACCTAATTATCGAAATAAGAAGGGGAACGACAAGAAAAGGTGCATAGGAAGTTAGGGTGGATAGGTTAGATGTTGGTAGGATCAATTACATTGCGCTCCCCAACCGTTAATATATGTTTCTAGATGTGACAATAGAGATCGGCCGGCGCTAATTTCAGCGAACTCAAAACAAAGAGAAGTTTCCAATCCTCGCTATAGAATCGAGCTAGACTTTTTCACGGTTGTGAATCAAATGCCTAACCCTAGAGAACCTAAATTTGAATAAGTGGACCATTAGAGAGTTTTTCTAAGAATCACTTGTCATAGGCCTCAAAGTAGCACTTGTTTAGGGTGAAATCTTGGAATACCATCGAAAATCTCCGTGGACCTACGCATCGAAATAAGAAGGGGAACGACACCTAAAGGTGCATAGGAAGTTAGGTGGATAGGTTAGATGTTGGTAGGATCAATTACACATTGCGTTCCCCACCCATTAATATATATTTCTAGATGTGACAATAGAGACCGGCCGGGCGCTGATTTCAGCGCGAACTCAAAAGAAAGAGAAGTTTCCAATCCAAATATAGAATCGAGCTAGACTTTTTTTCGGGGTTGTGAATCAAATGCCTAACCCTAGAGAACCTAAATTTGAAGAAGTGGACCATTAGAGAGTTTTTCTAAGAATCACTTGTCATAGGCCTCAAAGTAGCACTTGTTTAGGGCGAAATCTTGGAATTCCATCGAAAATCTCTCGTGGACCTAATTACTGAAATAAGAAGGGGAACGACAAGAAAAAGGTGCATAGGAAGTTAGGGTGGATAGGTTAGATGTTGGTAGGATCAATTACATTGCGCCCCCAACCGTTAATATATGTTTCTAGATGTGACAATAGAGACCGCCGGCACCAATTTCAAATACGAAACTCAAAACAAAGAGAAGTTTCCAATCCTGCTATAGAATCGAGCTAGACTTTTTCACGGTTGTGAATCAAATGCCTAACCCTAGAGAACCTAAATTTGAATAAGTGGACCATTAGAGAGTTTTTCTAAGAATCACTTGTCATAGGCCTCAAAGTAGCACTTGTTTAGGGCGAAATCTTGGAATTCCATCGAAAAATCTCCGTGGACCTACGTATCGAAATAAGAAGGGGAACGACACCTAAAGGTGCATAGGAAGTTAGGGTGGATAGGTTAGATGTTGGTAGGATCAATTACATTGCGCTCCCCAACCGCTAATATATGTTTCTAGATGTGACAATAGAGATCGGCCGGCGCCATTTCAGCGAACTCAAAACAAAGAGAAGTTTCCAATCCTCGCTATAGAATCGAGCTAGACTTTTTCACGGTTGTGAATCAAATGCCTAACCCTAGAGAACCTAAATTTGAATAAGTGGACCATTAGAGAGTTTTTCTAAGAATCACTTGTCATAGGCCTCAAAGTAGCACTTGTTTAGGGTGAAATCTTGGAATACCATCGAAAATCTCCGTGGACCTACGCACTGAAATAAGAAGGGGAACGACACCTAAAGGTGCATAGGAAGTTAGGGTGGATAGGTTAGATGTTGGTAGGATCAATTACATTGCGCTCCCCAACCGCTAATATATATTTCTAGATGTGACAATAGAGACTGGCCGGGCGCCAATTTCAGCGCGAACTCAAAAGAAACAGAAGTTTCCAATCCAGCTATAGAATCGAGCTAGACTTTTTCACGGTTGTGAATCAAATGCCTAACCCTAGAGAACCTAAATTTGAAGAAGTGGACCATTAGAGAGTTTTTCTAAGAATCACTTGTCATAGGCCTCAAAGTAGCACTTGTTTAGGGCGAAATCTTGGAATTCCATCGAAAATCTCTCGTGGACCTACGCATCGAAATAAGAAGGGGAACGACAAGAAAGGTGCATAGGAAGTTAGGGTGGATAGGTTAGATGTTGGTAGGATCAATTACATTGCGCTTCCCCAACCATTAATATATGTTTCTAGATGTGACAATAGAGACGGCCGGGCGCTAATTTCAAAGCGAACTCAAAACAAAGAGAAGTTTCCAATCCTCGCTATAGAATCGAGCTAGACTTTTTCACGGTTGAATCAAATGCCTAACCCTAGAGAACCTAAATTTGAATAAGTGGACCATTAGAGAGTTTTTCTAAGAATCACTTGTCATAGGCCTCAAAGTAGCACTTGTTTAGGGTGAAATCTTGGAATTCCATCGAAAATCTCTCTCGTGGACCTAATTATCGAAATAAGAAGGGGAACGACACCTAAAGGTGCATAGGAAGTTAGGGTGGATAGGTTAGATGTTGGTAGGATCAATTACATTGCGTTCCCCAACCGTTAATATATGTTTCTAGATGTGACAATAGAGACCGGCCGGCGCCAATTTCAGCGCCAACTCAAAACAAAGAGAAGTTTCCAATCCTCGCTATAGAATCGAGCTAGACTTTTTCACGGTTGTGAATCAAATGCCTAACCCTAGAGAACCTAAATTTGAATAAGTGGACCATTAGAGAGTTTTTCTAAGAATCACTTGTCATAGGCCTCAAAGTAGCACTTGTTTAGGGTGAAATCTTGGAATACCATCGAAAAATCTCCGTGGACCTACGCATCGAAATAAGAAGGGGAACGACAAGAAAGGTGCATAGGAAGTTAGGGTGGGATAGGTTAGATGTTGGTAGGATCAATTACATTGCGCTCCCCAACCGCTAATATATATTTCTAGATGTGACAATAGAGACTATCGGGCGCTGATTTCAGCGAACTCAAAAGAAAGAGAAGTTTCCAATCCTCGCTATAGAATCGAGCTAGACTTTTTTTCGGTTGTGAATCAAATGCCTAACCCTAGAGAACCTAAATTTGAAGAAGTGGACCATTAGAGAGTTTTTCTAAGAATCACTTGTCATAGGCCTCAAAGTAGCACTTGTTTAGGGTGAAATCTTGGAATTCCATCGAAAATCTCCGTGGACCTACGTATCGAAATAAGAAGGGGAACGACAAGAAAGGTGCATAGGAAGTTAGGGTGGATAGGTTAGATGTTGGTAGGATCAATTACATTACGCTCCCCAAACCCATTAATATATATTTCTAGATGTGACAATAGAGACCGGCCGGGCGCCAATTTCAGCGAACTCAAAACAAAGAGAAGTTTCCAATCCTGCTATAGAATCGAGCTAGACTTTTTCACGGTTGTGAATCAAATGCCTAACCCTAGAGAACCTAAATTTGAAGAAGTGGACCATTAGAGAGTTTTTCTAAGAATCACTTGTCATAGGCCTCAAAGTAGCACTTGTTTAGGGCGAAATCTTGGAATTCCATCGAAAATCTCCGTGGACCTAATTACTGAAATAAGAAGGGGAACGACAAGAAAGGTACATAGGAAGTTAGGTGGATAGGTTAGATGTTGGTAGGATCAATTACATTGCGCTCCCCAACCGTTAATATATGTTTCTAGATGTGACAATAGAGATCGGCTGGGCGCTAATTTCAGCGAACTCAAAACAAAGAGAAGTTTCCAATCCTCGCTATAGAATCGAGCTAGACTTTTTCACGGTTGTTGTGAATCAAATGCCTAACCCTAGAGAACCTAAATTTGAATAAGTGGACCATTAGAGAGTTTTTCTAAGAATCACTTGTCATAGGCCTCAAAGTAGCACTTGTTTAGGGTGAAATCTTGGAATACCATCGAAAATCTCCGTGGACCTACGCACTGAAATAAGAAGGGGAACGACACGAAAGGTGCATAGGAAGTTAGGGTGGATAGGTTAGATGTTGGTAGGATCAATTACATTGCGCTCCCCAACCGCTAATATATATTTCTAGATGTGACAATAGAGACTATCCGGGCGCCGATTTCAAATAACTCAAAAGAAAGAGAAGAAGTTTCCAATCCGCTATAGAATCGAGCTAGACTTTTTTCACGGTTGTGAATCAAATGCCTAACCCTAGAGAACCTAAATTTGAAGAAGTGGACCATTAGAGAGTTTTTCTAAGAATCACTTGTCATAGGCCTCAAAGTAGCACTTGTTTAGGGCGAAATCTTGGAATTCCATCGAAAATCTCTCGTGGACCTACGCATCGAAATAAGAAGGGGAACGACAAGAAAGGTGCATAGGAAGTTAGGGTGGATAGGTTAGATGTTGGTAGGATCAATTACATTACGCTCCCAACCATTAATATATATTTCTAGATGTGACAATAGAGACCGGCCGGGCGCTAATTTCAGCAATGAACTCAAAACAAAGAGAAGTTTCCAATCCTGCTATAGAATCGAGCTAGACTTTTTCACGGTTGTGAATCAAATGCCTAACCCTAGAGAACCTAAATTTGAATAAGTGGACCATTAGAGAGTTTTTCTAAGAATCACTTGTCATAGGCCTCAAAGTAGCACTTGTTTAGGGCGAAATCTTGGAATTCCATCGAAAATCTCTCGTGGACCTACGCATCGAAATAAGAAGGGGAACGACAAGAAAGGTGCATAGGAAGTTAGGGTGGATAGGTTAGATGTTGGTAGGATCAATTACATTGCGCTCCCCAACCGCTAATATATATTTCTAGATGTGACAATAGAGACTGCCGGGCGCCAATTTCAAATAACTAACTCAAAACAAAGAGAAGTTTCCAATCCCGCTATAGAATCGAGCTAGACTTTTTCACGGTTGTGAATCAAATGCCTAACCCTAGAGAACCTAAATTTGAATAAGTGGACCATTAGAGAGTTTTTCTAAGAATCACTTGTCATAGGCCTCAAAGTAGCACTTGTTTAGGGCGAAATCTTGGAATACCATCGAAAATCTCTCGTGGACCTACGCATCAAATAAGAAGGGGGGAACGACACCTAAAGGTGCATAGGAAGTTAGGGTGGATAGGTTAGATGTTGGTAGGATCAATTACATTGCGCCCCCAACCATTAATATATATTTCTAGATGTGACAATAGAGATCGGCCGGGCGCTGATTTCAGAAGCGAACTCAAAAGAAAGAGAAGTTTCCAATCCAAATATAGAATCGAGCTAGACTTTTTCACGGGTTGTGAATCAAATGCCTAACCCTAGAGAACCTAAATTTGAAGAAGTGGACCATTAGAGAGTTTTTCTAAGAATCACTTGTCATAGGCCTCAAAGTAGCACTTGTTTAGGGCTGAAATCTTGGAATTCCATCAAAAATCTCCGTGGACCTAATTACTGAAATAAGAAGGGGAAACGACAAGAAAGGTACATAGGAAGTTAGGGTGGATAGGTTAGATGTTGGTAGGATCAATTACATTGCGCTTCCCCAACCCATTAATATATATTTCTAGATGTGACAATAGAGACTCGCCGGCGCCAATTTCAGCGCGAACTCAAAACAAAGAGAAGTTTCCAATCCTCGCTATAGAATCGAGCTAGACTTTTTTCGCGGTTGTGAATCAAATGCCTAACCCTAGAGAACCTAAATTTGAATAAGTGGACCATTAGAGAGTTTTTCTAAGAATCACTTGTCATAGGCCTCAAAGTAGCACTTGTTTAGGCGAAATCTTGGAATTCCATCGAAAATCTCTCGTGGACCTAATTATCGAAATAAGAAGGGGAACGACAAGAAAGGTGCATAGGAAGTTAGGGTGGATAGGTTAGATGTTGGTAGGATCAATTACATTGCGCTCCCCAACCGTTAATATATGTTTCTAGATGTGACAATAGAGACCGCCGGGCGCTAATTTCAGCGAACTCAAAACAAAGAGAAGTTTCCAATCCTGCTATAGAATCGAGCTAGACTTTTTCACGGTTGTGAATCAAATGCCTAACCCTAGAGAACCTAAATTTGAATAAGTGGACCATTAGAGAGTTTTTCTAAGAATCACTTGTCATAGGCCTCAAAGTAGCACTTGTTTAGGGTGAAATCTTGGAATACCATCGAAAATCTCCGTGGACCTACGCATCGAAATAAGAAGGGGAACGACACCTAAAGGTGCATAGGAAGTTAGGTGTGGATAGGTTAGATGTTGGTAGGATCAATTACATTGCGCTCCCCAACCGCTTAATATATATTTCTAGATGTGACAATAGAGACCGCGGGCACCATTTCAGCGAACTCAAAAGAAAGAGAAGTTTCCAATCCAGCTAGAATCGAGCTAGACTTTTTCGCGGTTTGTGAATCAAATGCCTAACCCTAGAGAACCTAAATTTGAATAAGTGGACCATTAGAGAGTTTTTCTAAGAATCACTTGTCATAGGCCTCAAAGTAGCACTTGTTTAGGGTGAAATCTTGGAATTCCATCGAAAAATCTCTCGTGGACCTACGCATCGAAATAAGAAGGGGAACGACACCTAAAGGTGCATAGGAAGTTAGGGTGGATAGGTTAGATGTTGGTAGGATCAATTACATTATGCGCTCCCAACCCATTAATATATATTTCTAGATGTGACAATAGAGACTCGGCCGGGCGCTGATTTCAGCGAAACTCAAAACAAAGAGAAGTTTCCAATCCCGCTATAGAATCGAGCTAGACTTTTTCAAGGGTTGTGAATCAAATGCCTAACCCTAGAGAACCTAAATTTGAATAAGTGGACCATTAGAGAGTTTTTCTAAGAATCACTTGTCATAGGCCTCAAAGTAGCACTTGTTTAGGGCGAAATCTTGGAATTCCATCGAAAATCTCTAGTGGACCTAATTACTGAAATAAGAAGGGGAACGACAAGAAAGGTACATAGGAAGTTAGGGTGGATAGGTTAGATGTTGGTAGGATCAATTACATTGCGCTCCCCAACCGTTGATATATGTTTCTAGATGTGACAATAGAGACCGCCGGGCGCCAATTTCAGCGCGAACTCAAAACAAAGAGAAGTTTCCAATCCCGCTATAGAATCGAGCTAGACTTTTTTTCGGTTGTGAATCAAATGCCTAACCCTAGAGAACCTAAATTTGAATAAGTGGACCATTAGAGAGTTTTTCTAAGAATCACTTGTCATAGGCCTCAAAGTAGCACTTGTTTAGGGTGAAATCTTGGAATTCCATCGAAAATCTCCGTGGACCTAATTATCGAAATAAGAAGGGGAACGACACCTAAAGGTGCATAGGAAGTTAGGGTGGATAGGTTAGATGTTGGTAGGATCAATTACATTGCGCTCCCCAACCATTAATATATATTTCTAGATGTGACAATAGAGACCGCCGGGCGCCAATTTCAAATACGAACTCAAAAGAAAGAGAAGTTTCCAATCCAAATATAGAATCGAGCTAGACTTTTTTCACGCGGTTGTGAATCAAATGCCTAACCCTAGAGAACCTAAATTTGAATAAGTGGACCATTAGAGAGTTTTTCTAAGAATCACTTGTCATAGGCCTCAAAGTAGCACTTGTTTAGGGCGAAATCTTGGAATTCCATCGAAAAATCTCCGTGGACCTAATTATCGAAATAAGAAGGGGAACGACACGAGAAAGGTGCATAGGAAGTTAGGGTGATAGGTTAGATGTTGGTAGGATCAATTACATTGCGCTCCCCAACCGCTAATATATGTTTCTAGATGTGACAATAGAGACCGGCCGGCGCCCAATTTCAGCGAACTCAAAACAAAGAGAAGTTTCCAATCCGCTATAGAATCGAGCTAGACTTTTTCACGGTTGTGAATCAAATGCCTAACCCTAGAGAACCTAAATTTGAATAAGTGGACCATTAGAGAGTTTTTCTAAGAATCACTTGTCATAGGCCTCAAAGTAGCACTTGTTTAGGGCGAAATCTTGGAATTCCATCGAAAATCTCTCGTGGACCTAATTATCGAAATAAGAAGGGGAACGACAAGAAAGGTGCATAGGAAGTTAGGGTGGATAGGTTAGATGTTGGTAGGATCAATTACATTGCGCTCCCCAACCGTTAATATATGTTTCTAGATGTGACAATAGAGACCGGCCGGCGCCAATTTCAGCGAACTCAAAAAACAAAGAGAAGTTTCCAATCCGCTATAGAATCGAGCTAGACTTTTTCACGGTTGTGAATCAAATGCCTAACCCTAGAGAACCTAAATTTGAATAAGTGGACCATTAGAGAGTTTTTCTAAGAATCACTTGTCATAGGCCTCAAAGTAGCACTTGTTTAGGGTGAAATCTTGGAATACCATCGAAAATCTCTCGTGGACCTACGCATCGAAATAAGAAGGGGAACGACACCTAAAGGTGCATAGGAAGTTAGGGTGGATAGGTTAGATGTTGGTAGGATCAATTACATTGCGCTCCCCAACCGTTAATATATGTTTCTAGATGTGACAATAGAGACTGCCGGCGCCAAATTTCAGCGAACTCAAAACAAAGAGAAGTTTCCAATCCAAATCTATAGAATCGAGCTAGACTTTTTCACGGTTGTGAATCAAATGCCTAACCCTAGAGAACCTAAATTTGAATAAGTGGACCATTAGAGAGTTTTTCTAAGAATCACTTGTCATAGGCCTCAAAGTAGCACTTGTTTAGGGCGAAATCTTGGAATTCCATCGAAAATCTCCGTGGACCTAATTACTCGAAATAAGAAGGGGAACGACAAGAAAGGTGCATAGGAAGTTAGGGTGGATAGGTTAGATGTTGGTAGGATCAATTACATTGCGCTCCCCAACCGCTAATATATGTTTCTAGATGTGACAATAGAGACCGGCCGGGCGCCAATTTCAGCGAAACTCTCAAAAGAAAGAGAAGTTTCCAATCCCGCTATAGAATCGAGCTAGACTTTTTCGCGGTTGTGAATCAAATGCCTCACCCTAGAGAACCTAAATTTGAAGAAGTGGACCATTAGAGAGTTTTTCTAAGAATCACTTGTCATAGGCCTCAAAGTAGCACTTGTTTAGGGCTTAAATCTTGGAATTCCATCGAAAAATCTCTCGTGGACCTAATTACTGAAATAAGAAGGGAAACGACAAGAAAGGTACATAGGAAGTTAGGGTGGATAGGTTAGATGTTGGTAGGATCAATTACATTGCGCTCCCCAACCGTTGATATATGTTTCTAGATGTGACAATAGAGACCGGCCGGGCGCTAATTTCAGCGAACTCAAAACAAAGAGAAGTTTCCAATCCCGCTATAGAATCGAGCTAGACTTTTTCACGGTTGTGAATCAAATGCCTAACCCTAGAGAACCTAAATTTGAATAAGTGGACCATTAGAGAGTTTTTCTAAGAATCACTTGTCATAGGCCTCAAAGTAGCACTTGTTTAGGGTGAAATCTTGGAATACCATCGAAAATCTCCGTGGACCTACGCATCGAAATAAGAAGGGGAACGACACCTAAAGGTGCATAGGAAGTTAGGGTGGATAGGTTAGATGTTGGTAGGATCAATTACATTGCGCTTCCCCAACCATTAATATATATTTCTAGATGTGACAATAGAGACTGCCGGGCGCCAATTTCAGCAAACTCAAAAGAAAGAGAAGTTTCCAATCCAGCTATAGAATCGAGCTAGACTTTTTCACGGTTGTGAATCAAATGCCTAACCCTAGAGAACCTAAATTTGAATAAGTGGACCATTAGAGAGTTTTTCTAAGAATCACTTGTCATAGGCCTCAAAGTAGCACTTGTTTAGGGCAAAATCTTGGAATTCCATCAAAAATCTCCGTGGACCTAATTATCGAAATAAGAAGGGGAACGACAAGAAAGGTGCATAGGAAGTTAGGGTGGATAGGTTAGATGTTGGTAGGATCAATTACATTGCGTGCCCCCAACCGTTAATATATATTTCTAGATGTGACAATAGAGACTCGGCCGGCACCAATTTCAGCGAACTCAAAAACAAAGAGAAGTTTCCAATCCCGCTATAGAATCGAGCTAGACTTTTTTTGCGGTTGTGAATCAAATGCCTAACCCTAGAGAACCTAAATTTGAATAAGTGGACCATTAGAGAGTTTTTCTAAGAATCACTTGTCATAGGCCTCAAAGTAGCACTTGTTTAGGGCGAAATCTTGGAATTCCATCGAAAAATCTCTCGTGGACCTAATTATCGAAATAAGAAGGGGAACGACAAGAAAGGTGCATAGGAAGTTAGGGTGGATAGGTTAGATGTTGGTAGGATCAATTACATTGCGCTCCCCAACCGTTGATATATATTTCTAGATGTGACAATAGAGACCGGCCGGGCACCAATTTCAGCGCGAACTCAAAACAAAGAGAAGTTTCCAATCCCGCTATAGAATCGAGCTAGACTTTTTCACGGTTGTGTGAATCAAATGCCTAACCCTAGAGAACCTAAATTTGAATAAGTGGACCATTAGAGAGTTTTTCTAAGAATCACTTGTCATAGGCCTCAAAGTAGCACTTGTTTAGGGTGAAATCTTGGAATACCATCGAAAAATCTCCGTGGACCTACGCATCGAAATAAGAAGGGGAACGACAAGAAAGGTGCATAGGAAGTTAGGTGGATAGGTTAGATGTTGGTAGGATCAATTACATTGCGCCCCCAACCGCTAATATATTTCTAGATGTGACAATAGAGACTATCCGGGCGCCAATTTCAGCGCGAACTCAAAAGAAAGAGAAGTTTCCAATCCGCTATAGAATCGAGCTAGACTTTTTCGGGTTGTGAATCAAATGCCTCACCCTAGAGAACCTAAATTTGAAGAAGTGGACCATTAGAGAGTTTTTCTAAGAATCACTTGTCATAGGCCTCAAAGTAGCACTTGTTTAGGGCGAAATCTTGGAATTCCATCGAAAATCTCCGTGGACCTAATTACTCGAAATAAGAAGGGAAACGACAAGAAAGGTGCATAGGAAGTTAGGGTGATAGGTTAGATGTTGGTAGGATCAATTACATTGCGCCCCCAAACCATTAATATATATTTCTAGATGTGACAATAGAGACTCATCGGGCGCCAATTTCAGCGAACTCAAAACAAAGAGAAGTTTCCAATCCTCGCTATAGAATCGAGCTAGACTTTTTCACGGTTGTGAATCAAATGCCTAACCCTAGAGAACCTAAATTTGAATAAGTGGACCATTAGAGAGTTTTTCTAAGAATCACTTGTCATAGGCCTCAAAGTAGCACTTGTTTAGGGCGAAATCTTGGAATTCCATCGAAAATCTCCGTGGACCTACGCATCGAAATAAGAAGGGGAACGACAAGAAAGGTGCATAGGAAGTTAGGGTGATAGGTTAGATGTTGGTAGGATCAATTACATTGCGCTCCCCAAACCGTTAATATATGTTTCTAGATGTGACAATAGAGACCGCCGGGCGCCAATTTCAGCCGCGAACTCAAAACAAAGAGAAAGTTCCAATCCTCGCTATAGAATCGAGCTAGACTTTTTTTTCGGTTGTGAATCAAATGCCTAACCCTAGAGAACCTAAATTTGAATAAGTGGACCATTAGAGAGTTTTTCTAAGAATCACTTGTCATAGGCCTCAAAGTAGCACTTGTTTAGGGTGAAATCTTGGAATTCCATCGAAAATCTCCGTGGACCTAATTATCGAAATAAGAAGGGGAACGACAAGAAAGGTGCATAGGAAGTTAGGGTGGATAGGTTAGATGTTGGTAGGATCAATTACATTGCGCTCCCCAACCATTAATATATGTTTCTAGATGTGACAATAGAGACTCGCCGGGCGCTAATTTCAGCGCGAACTCAAAAACAAAGAGAAGTTTCCAATCCCGCTATAGAATCGAGCTAGACTTTTTCACGGTTGTGAATCAAATGCCTAACCCTAGAGAACCTAAATTTGAAGAAGTGGACCATTAGAGAGTTTTTCTAAGAATCACTTGTCATAGGCCTCAAAGTAGCACTTGTTTAGGGCGAAATCTTGGAATTCCATCGAAAATCTCCGTGGACCTACGCATCGAAATAAGAAGGGGAACGACAAGAAAGGTGCATAGGAAGTTAGGGTGGATAGGTTAGATGTTGGTAGGATCAATTACATTGCGCTTCCCACAACCGCTAATATATGTTTCTAGATGTGACAATAGAGACCACTAGGCGCCAATTTCTCAGCAGCGAACTCAAAAGAAAGAGAAGTTTCCAATCCTCGCTATAGAATCGAGCTAGACTTTTTCGCACGGTTGTGAATCAAATGCCTAACCCTAGAGAACCTAAATTTGAATAAGTGGACCATTAGAGAGTTTTTCTAAGAATCACTTGTCATAGGCCTCAAAGTAGCACTTGTTTAGGGCTTAAATCTTGAATTCCATCGAAAATCTCTCGTGGACCTAATTACTGAAATAAGAAGGGGAACGACAAGAAAGGTACATAGGAAGTTAGGGTGGATAGGTTAGATGTTGGTAGGATCAATTACATTGCGCTCCCCAACCGTTAATATATGTTTCTAGATGTGACAATAGAGACCGCCGGGCGCCAATTTCAGCGAACTCAAAACAAAGAGAAGTTTCCAATCCTGCTATAGAATCGAGCTAGACTTTTTTTCACGGTTGTGAATCAAATGCCTAACCCTAGAGAACCTAAATTTGAATAAGTGGACCATTAGAGAGTTTTTCTAAGAATCACTTGTCATAGGCCTCAAAGTAGCACTTGTTTAGGGTGAAATCTTGGAATACCATCGAAAATCTCCGTGGACCTACGCATCGAAATAAGAAGGGGAACGACACGAAAAGGTGCATAGGAAGTTAGGTGTGGATAGGTTAGATGTTGGTAGGATCAATTACATTGCGTTCCCCAACCATTAATATATATTTCTAGATGTGACAATAGAGACCGCCGGGCGCTGATTTCAAGCGAACTCAAAAGAAAAGAGAAGTTTCCAATCCAGCTATAGAATCGAGCTAGACTTTTTCGCGGGGTGTGAATCAAATGCCTCAACCCTAGAGAACCTAAATTTGAAGAAGTGGACCATTAGAGAGTTTTTCTAAGAATCACTTGTCATAGGCCTCAAAGTAGCACTTGTTTAGGGCGAAATCTTGGAATTCCATCGAAAATCTCTCGTGGACCTAATTACTGAAATAAGAAGGGGAACGACAAGAAAGGTACATAGGAAGTTAGGGTGGATAGGTTAGATGTTGGTAGGATCAATTACATTGCGCTCCCAACCGTTATATATATTTCTAGATGTGACAATAGAGACTGGCCGGCACCAATTTCAAAGACGAACTCAAAACAAAGAGAAGTTTCCAATCCTGCTATAGAATCGAGCTAGACTTTTTTCGGGTTGTGAATCAAATGCCTACCCTAGAGAACCTAAATTTGAATAAGTGGACCATTAGAGAGTTTTTCTAAGAATCACTTGTCATAGGCCTCAAAGTAGCACTTGTTTAGGGCGAAATCTTGGAATTCCATCGAAAATCTCCGTGGACCTACGTATCAAATAAGAAGGGGAACGACACCTAAAGGTGCATAGGAAGTTAGGGTGGATAGGTTAGATGTTGGTAGGATCAATTACATTGCGCTCCCCAACCCATTAATATATATTTCTAGATGTGACAATAGAGACCGCCGGCGCTGATTTCAGCGAAACTCAAAACAAAGAGAAGTTTCCAATCCCGCTATAGAATCGAGCTAGACTTTTTCACGGTTGTGAATCAAATGCCTAACCCTAGAGAACCTAAATTTGAATAAGTGGACCATTAGAGAGTTTTTCTAAGAATCACTTGTCATAGGCCTCAAAGTAGCACTTGTTTAGGGTGAAATCTTGGAATTCCATCGAAAATCTCCGTGTGGACCTACGCATCGAAATAAGAAGGGGAACGACACCTAAAGGTGCATAGGAAGTTAGGTGGATAGGTTAGATGTTGGTAGGATCAATTACATTATGCTCCCCAACCGCTAATATATATTTCTAGATGTGACAATAGAGACCGCCGGCGCCATTTCAGCGAACTCAAAAGAAAGAGAAGTTTCCAATCCGCTATAGAATCGAGCTAGACTTTTTCGGCTGTTGTGAATCAAATGCCTAACCCTAGAGAACCTAAATTTGAATAAGTGGACCATTAGAGAGTTTTTCTAAGAATCACTTGTCATAGGCCTCAAAGTAGCACTTGTTTAGGGCGTGAAATCTTGGAATTCCATCAAAAATCTCTCGTGGACCTACGCACTCGAAATAAGAAGGGGAACGACAAGAAAGGTGCATAGGAAGTTAGGGTGGATAGGTTAGATGTTGGTAGGATCAATTACATTGCGTCCCCCAACCGCTAATATATGTTTCTAGATGTGACAATAGAGACCGCCGGGCGCCATTTCAGCGAACTCAAAACAAAGAGAAGTTTCCAATCCCGCTATAGAATCGAGCTAGACTTTTTTCACGGTTGTGAATCAAATGCCTAACCCTAGAGAACCTAAATTTGAATAAGTGGACCATTAGAGAGTTTTTCTAAGAATCACTTGTCATAGGCCTCAAAGTAGCACTTGTTTAGGGTGAAATCTTGGAATTCCATCGAAAATCTCCGTGGACCTAATTAAATCAAATAAGAAGGGGAACGACAAGAAAGGTACATAGGAAGTTAGGGTGGATAGGTTAGATGTTGGTAGGATCAATTACACATGCGCCCCAAACCGCTAATATATATTTCTAGATGTGACAATAGAGATCGCCGGCGCCATTTCGCGAACTCAAAACAAAGAGAAGTTTCCAATCCTGCTATAGAATCGAGCTAGACTTTTTCGAGGTTGTGAATCAAATGCCTAACCCTAGAGAACCTAAATTTGAATAAGTGGACCATTAGAGAGTTTTTCTAAGAATCACTTGTCATAGGCCTCAAAGTAGCACTTGTTTAGGGTGAAATCTTGGAATTCCATCGAAAATCTCCGTGGACCTACGCATCAAAATAAGAAGGGGAACGACAAGAAAGGTGCATAGGAAGTTAGGGTGGATAGGTTAGATGTTGGTAGGATCAATTACATTGCGCTCCCCAACCATTAATATATATTTCTAGATGTGACAATAGAGACCGGCCGGGCGCCAATTTCAGCGCGAACTCAAAAGAAAGAGAAGTTTCCAATCCTCGCTATAGAATCGAGCTAGACTTTTTTCACGGTTGTGAATCAAATGCCTCACCCTAGAGAACCTAAAATTTGAATAAGTGGACCATTAGAGAGTTTTTCTAAGAATCACTTGTCATAGGCCTCAAAGTAGCACTTGTTTAGGGCGAAATCTTGGAATTCCATCGAAAATCTCTCGTGGACCTAATTACTGAAATAAGAAGGGGAACGACAAGAAAGGTACATAGGAAGTTAGGGTGGATAGGTTAGATGTTGGTAGGATCAATTACATTGCGCTCCCAACCGTTAATATATGTTTCTAGATGTGACAATAGAGACCGGCCGGCGCCATTTCAGCCAAACTCAAAAGAAAGAGAAGTTTCCAATCCGCTATAGAATCGAGCTAGACTTTTTCACGGGGTTGTGAATCAAATGCCTCACCCTAGAGAACCTAAATTTGAATAAGTGGACCATTAGAGAGTTTTTCTAAGAATCACTTGTCATAGGCCTCAAAGTAGCACTTGTTTAGGGCGAAATCTTGGAATTCCATCGAAAATCTCTCGTGGACCTAATTACTGAAATAAGAAGGGGAACGACAAGAAAGGTGCATAGGAAGTTAGGTGGATAGGTTAGATGTTGGTAGGATCAATTACATTGCGTTCCCCAACCGTTAATATATGTTTCTAGATGTGACAATAGAGACCGGCCGGGCGCTAATTTCAGCGCGAACTCAAAACAAAGAGAAGTTTCCAATCCTCGCTATAGAATCGAGCTAGACTTTTTTCACGGTTGTGAATCAAATGCCTAACCCTAGAGAACCTAAATTTGAATAAGTGGACCATTAGAGAGTTTTTCTAAGAATCACTTGTCATAGGCCTCAAAGTAGCACTTGTTTAGGGCGAAATCTTGGAATTCCATCGAAAATCTCCGGTGGACCTAATTATCGAAATAAGAAGGGGAACGACACGAAAGGTGCATAGGAAGTTAGGGTGGATAGGTTAGATGTTGGTAGGATCAATTACATTGCATGCCCCCAAACCGCTAATATATATTTCTAGATGTGACAATAGAGACTACCGGGCGCCAATTTCAAATAAACTCAAAAGAAAGAGAAGTTTCCAATCCAGCTATAGAATCGAGCTAGACTTTTTCACGGTTGTGAATCAAATGCCTCACCCTAGAGAACCTAAATTTGAAGAAGTGGACCATTAGAGAGTTTTTCTAAGAATCACTTGTCATAGGCCTCAAAGTAGCACTTGTTTAGGGCGAAATCTTGGAATTCCATCGAAAATCTCTCGTGGACCTAATTACTGAAATAAGAAGGGGAACGACACCTAAAGGTACATAGGAAGTTAGGGTGGATAGGTTAGATGTTGGTAGGATCAATTACATTATGCTCCCCAACCATTAATATATATTTCTAGATGTGACAATAGAGATCGGCCGGCGCTAATTTCAGCGAAACTCAAAAGAAAGAGAAGTTTCCAATCCGCTATAGAATCGAGCTAGACTTTTTTTCACGGTTGTGAATCAAATGCCTCACCCTAGAGAACCTAAATTTGAAGAAGTGGACCATTAGAGAGTTTTTTCTAAGAATCACTTGTCATAGGCCTCAAAGTAGCACTTGTTTAGGGCGAAATCTTGGAATTCCATCGAAAATCTCTCGTGGACCTACGCACTGAAATAAGAAGGGGAACGACAAGAAAGGTACATAGGAAGTTAGGTGGATAGGTTAGATGTTGGTAGGATCAATTACATTGCGCTCCCAACCGTTAATATATGTTTCTAGATGTGACAATAGAGACCGGCCCGGCGCCAATTTCAAATAAACTCAAAACAAAGAGAAGTTTCCAATCCTCGCTATAGAATCGAGCTAGACTTTTTCACGGTTGTGAATCAAATGCCTAACCCTAGAGAACCTAAATTTGAATAAGTGGACCATTAGAGAGTTTTTCTAAGAATCACTTGTCATAGGCCTCAAAGTAGCACTTGTTTAGGGCGAAATCTTGGAATTCCATCGAAAATCTCTGGTGGACCTACTTACTGAAATAAGAAGGGGAACGACACGAAAGGTGCATAGGAAGTTAGGGTGGATAGGTTAGATGTTGGTAGGATCAATTACATTGCGCTCCCCAACCATTAATATATGTTTCTCGATGTGACAATAGAGACCGCCGGCGCCAATTTCAGCGCGAACTCAAAAACAAAGAGAAGTTTCCAATCCTGCTATAGAATCGAGCTAGACTTTTTCACGGTTGTGAATCAAATGCCTAACCCTAGAGAACCTAAATTTGAAGAAGTGGACCATTAGAGAGTTTTTCTAAGAATCACTTGTCATAGGCCTCAAAGTAGCACTTGTTTAGGGCGAAATCTTGGAATTCCATCGAAAATCTCTGGTGGACCTAATTACTGAAATAAGAAGGGGAACGACAAGAAAGGTACATAGGAAGTTAGGGTGGATAGGTTAGATGTTGGTAGGATCAATTACATTGCGTTCCCCACCCATTAATATATATTTCTAGATGTGACAATAGAGACTGCTGGCGCTGATTTCAGCGCGAACTCAAAAGAAACAGAAGTTTCCAATCCGGCTATAGAATCGAGCTAGACTTTTTCACGGTTGTGAATCAAATGCCTCACCCTAGAGAACCTAAATTTGAAGAAGTGGACCATTAGAGAGTTTTTCTAAGAATCACTTGTCATAGGCCTCAAAGTAGCACTTGTTTAGGGCAAAATCTTGGAATTCCATCGAAAATCTCTGGTGGACCTAATTACTGAAATAAGAAGGGGAACGACAAGAAAGGTACATAGGAAGTTAGGGTGGATAGGTTAGATGTTGGTAGGATCAATTACATTGCGCTCCCCACCGCTAATATATGTTTCTAGATGTGACAATAGAGACCGCCGGGCGCTAATTTCAGCGCGAACTCAAAACAAAGAGAAGTTTCCAATCCTACTATAGAATCGAGCTAGACTTTTTTCACGGTTGTGAATCAAATGCCTAACCCTAGAGAACCTAAATTTGAATAAGTGGACCATTAGAGAGTTTTTCTAAGAATCACTTGTCATAGGCCTCAAAGTAGCACTTGTTTAGGGCGAATCTTGGAATTCCATCGAAAATCTCCGGTGGACCTAATTATCGAAATAAGAAGGGGAACGACAAGAAAGGTGCATAGGAAGTTAGGTGGATAGGTTAGATGTTGGTAGGATCAATTACATTGCGCTCCCCAACCGCTAATATATATTTCTAGATGTGACAATAGAGACTCGGCGGGCGCCAATTTCAGCGAACTCAAAAGAAAGAGAAGTTTCCAATCCTCGCTATAGAATCGAGCTAGACTTTTTCACGGTTGTGAATCAAATGCCTAACCCTAGAGAACCTAAATTTGAAGAAGTGGACCATTAGAGAGTTTTTCTAAGAATCACTTGTCATAGGCCTCAAAGTAGCACTTGTTTAGGGCGAAATCTTGGAATTCCATCGAAAATCTCTCGTGGACCTAATTACTGAAATAAGAAGGGGAACGACAAGAAAGGTGCATAGGAAGTTAGGGTGGATAGGTTAGATGTTGGTAGGATCAATTACATTGCGCTCCCAAACCGCTAATATATGTTTCTAGATGTGACAATAGAGACTCGGCCGGCGCTGATTTCAGCGCGAACTCAAAAGAAAGAGAAGTTTCCAATCCCGCTATAGAATCGAGCTAGACTTTTTCACGGTTGAATCAAATGCCTAACCCTAGAGAACCTAAATTTGAAGAAGTGGACCATTAGAGAGTTTTTCTAAGAATCACTTGTCATAGGCCTCAAAGTAGCACTTGTTTAGGGCGAAATCTTGGAATTCCATCGAAAATCTCTCCGTGGACCTACGCATCGAAATAAGAAGGGGAACGACAAGAAAGGTACATAGGAAGTTAGGGTGGATAGGTTAGATGTTGGTAGGATCAATTACATTGCGTTCCCAAACCATTAATATATATTTCTAGATGTGACAATAGAGATCGCCGGGCGCCAATTTCAGCGAACTCAAAACAAAGAGAAGTTTCCAATCCTGCTATAGAATCGAGCTAGACTTTTCACGGTTGTGAATCAAATGCCTCACCCTAGAGAACCTAAATTTGAATAAGTGGACCATTAGAGAGTTTTTCTAAGAATCACTTGTCATAGGCCTCAAAGTAGCACTTGTTTAGGGCGAAATCTTGGAATTCCATCGAAAAATCTCTCGTGGACCTACGCATCGAAATAAGAAGGGGAACGACACGAAAAGGTGCATAGGAAGTTAGGGTGGATAGGTTAGATGTTGGTAGGATCAATTACATTGCGCCACCCAACCATTAATATATATTTCTAGATGTGACAATAGAGACTACCGGGCGCCAATTTTAGCGCGAACTCAAAACAAAGAGAAAGTTTCCAATCCCGCTATAGAATCGAGCTAGACTTTTTTTCGCGGTTAGAATCAAATGCCTCACCCTAGAGAACCTAAATTTGAAGAAGTGGACCATTAGAGAGTTTTTCTAAGAATCACTTGTCATAGGCCTCAAAGTAGCACTTGTTTAGGGGCGAAATCTTGGAATTCCATCGAAAAATCTCTCGTGGACCTAATTACTGAAATAAGAAGGGGAACGACAAGAAAGGTACATAGGAAGTTAGGGTGGATAGGTTAGATGTTGGTAGGATCAATTACATTGCGCTTCCCAACCATTGATATATGTTTCTAGATGTGACAATAGAGACCGCCGGCGCCAATTTCAGCGAACTCAAAACAAAGAGAAGTTTCCAATCCTCGCTATAGAATCGAGCTAGACTTTTTCACGGTTGTGAATCAAATGCCTAACCCTAGAGAACCTAAATTTGAATAAGTGGACCATTAGAGAGTTTTTCTAAGAATCACTTGTCATAGGCCTCAAAGTAGCACTTGTTTAGGGCTGAAATCTTGGAATTCCATCGAAAATCTCTCTCGTGGACCTACGCACTGAAATAAGAAGGGGAACGACACGAAAGGTGCATAGGAAGTTAGGGTGGATAGGTTAGATGTTGGTAGGATCAATTACATTGCGTTCCCCAACCCATTAATATATATATTTCTAGATGTGACAATAGAGACTCGGCCGGGCGCTAATTTCAGCGAAACTCAAAAACAAAGAGAAGTTTCCAATCCTGCTATAGAATCGAGCTAGACTTTTTCACGGTTGTGAATCAAATGCCTCACCCTAGAGAACCTAAATTTGAATAAGTGGACCATTAGAGAGTTTTTCTAAGAATCACTTGTCATAGGCCTCAAAGTAGCACTTGTTTAGGGCGAAATCTTGGAATTCCATCGAAAATCTCTCGTGGACCTAATTACTGAAATAAGAAGGGGAACGACAAGAAAGGTACATAGGAAGTTAGGTGGATAGGTTAGATGTTGGTAGGATCAATTACATTGCGCTCCCCAAACCGCTTAATATATGTTTCTAGATGTGACAATAGAGACCGGCCGCGCTGATTTCAGCGAAACTCAAAAGAAAAGAGAAGTTTCCAATCCTCGCTATAGAATCGAGCTAGACTTTTTTCACGGTTGTGAATCAAATGCCTAACCCTAGAGAACCTAAATTTGAATAAGTGGACCATTAGAGAGTTTTTCTAAGAATCACTTGTCATAGGCCTCAAAGTAGCACTTGTTTAGGGTGAAATCTTGGAATTCCATCGAAAATCTCCGGTGGACCTACGCATCGAAATAAGAAGGGGAACGACAAGAAAGGTGCATAGGAAGTTAGGGTGGATAGGTTAGATGTTGGTAGGATCAATTACATTGCGTTCCCCAACCATTAATATATATTTCTAGATGTGACAATAGAGACCGGCCGGGCGCTAATTTCAGCGCGAACTCAAAAGAAAGAGAAGTTTCCAATCCCGCTATATAGAATCGAGCTAGACTTTTTCACGGTTGTGAATCAAATGCCTCACCCTAGAGAACCTAAATTTGAAGAAGTGGACCATTAGAGAGTTTTTCTAAGAATCACTTGTCATAGGCCTCAAAGTAGCACTTGTTTAGGGCGAAATCTTGGAATTCCATCGAAAATCTCTCGTGGACCTAATTACTGAAATAAGAAGGGGAACGACAAGAAAGGTACATAGGAAGTTAGGGTGGATAGGTTAGATGTTGGTAGGATCAATTACATTGCGCTCCCCAACCATTAATATATGTTTCTAGATGTGACAATAGAGACCGCCGGGCGCTAATTTCAGCGCGAACTCAAAACAAAGAGAAGTTTCCAATCCCAAAACTATAGAATCGAAGCTAGACTTTTTCACGGTTGTGAATCAAATGCCTCACCCTAGAGAACCTAAATTTGAATAAGTGGACCATTAGAGAGTTTTTCTAAGAATCACTTGTCATAGGCCTCAAAGTAGCACTTGTTTAGGGCGAAATCTTGGAATTCCATCGAAAATCTCCGTGGACCTAATTACTGAAATAAGAAGGGGAACGACAAGAAAGGTGCATAGGAAGTTAGGGTGGATAGGTTAGATGTTGGTAGGATCAATTACATTGCGCTCCCCAACCGCTAATATATGTTTCTAGATGTGACAATAGAGACCGCCGGCACCAATTTCAGCGCGAACTCAAAAGAAAGAGAAGTTTCCAATCCTCGCTATAGAATCGAGCTAGACTTTTTCACGGTTGTGAATCAAATGCCTAACCCTAGAGAACCTAAATTTGAATAAGTGGACCATTAGAGAGTTTTTCTAAGAATCACTTGTCATAGGCCTCAAAGTAGCACTTGTTTAGGGTGAAATCTTGGAATTCCATCGAAAATCTCTCGTGGACCTAATTACTGAAATAAGAAGGGGAACGACAAGAAAGGTGCATAGGAAGTTAGGGTGGATAGGTTAGATGTTGGTAGGATCAATTACATTGCTTCCCCCAACCGCTAATATATGTTTCTAGATGTGACAATAGAGACCGCCGGCGCTGATTTCAGCGCGAACTCAAAACAAAGAGAAGTTTCCAATCCCGCTATAGAATCGAGCTAGACTTTTTCCACGGTTGTGAATCAAATGCCTCACCCTAGAGAACCTAAATTTGAAGAAGTGGACCATTAGAGAGTTTTTCTAAGAATCACTTGTCATAGGCCTCAAAGTAGCACTTGTTTAGGGTGAAATCTTGGAATTCCATCGAAAATCTCTCGTGGACCTAATTATCGAAATAAGAAGGGGAACGACAAGAAAGGTACATAGGAAGTTAGGGTGGATAGGTTAGATGTTGGTAGGATCAATTACATTGCGCCCCACCCATTAATATATATTTCTAGGTGTGACAATAGAGACCGGCCGGGCGCTGATTTCAGCGAAACTCAAAAGAAAGAGAAGTTTCCAATCCGCTATAGAATCGAGCTAGACTTTTTCATGGGTTGTGAATCAAATGCCTCACCCTAGAGAACCTAAATTTGAAGAAGTGGACCATTAGAGAGTTTTTCTAAGAATCACTTGTCATAGGCCTCAAAGTAGCACTTGTTTAGGGCGAAATCTTGGAATTCCATCGAAAATCTCTGGTGGACCTAATTACCGAAATAAGAAGGGGAACGACAAGAAAGGTACATAGGAAGTTAGGGTGGATAGGTTAGATGTTGGTAGGATCAATTACATTGCGCTCCCCAACCGTTAATATATGTTTCTAGATGTGACAATAGAGACGGCCGGCGCTAATTTCAGCGAACTCAAAACAAAAAGAGAAGTTTCCAATCCTGCTATAGAATCGAGCTAGACTTTTTTTCACGGTTGTGAATCAAATGCCTCACCCTAGAGAACCTAAATTTGAAGAAGTGGACCATTAGAGAGTTTTTCTAAGAATCACTTGTCATAGGCCTCAAAGTAGCACTTGTTTAGGGCGAAATCTTGGAATTCCATCGAAAATCTCCGTGGACCTAATTACCGAAATAAGAAGGGGAACGACAAGAAAGGTGCATAGGAAGTTAGGTGTGATAGGTTAGATGTTGGTAGGATCAATTACATTGCGTTCCCCAACCGTTGATATATGTTTCTAGATGTGACAATAGAGACTCGCCGGCGCTGATTTCAGCGCGAACTCAAAACAAAGAGAAGTTTCCAATCCGCTATAGAATCGAGCTAGACTTTTTTCACGGTTGTGAATCAAATGCCTCACCCTAGAGAACCTAAATTTGAATAAGTGGACCATTAGAGAGTTTTTCTAAGAATCACTTGTCATAGGCCTCAAAGTAGCACTTGTTTAGGGCGAAATCTTGGAATTCCATCGAAAAATCTCCGTGGACCTACGCATCGAAATAAGAAGGGGAACGACAAGAAAGGTGCATAGGAAGTTAGGGTGGATAGGTTAGATGTTGGTAGGATCAATTACATTGCGCTCCCCAACCGTTAATATATGTTTCTAGATGTGACAATAGAGACTGCTTGCGCCAATTTCAGCGAACTCAAAACAAAGAGAAGTTTCCAATCCCCGCTATAGAATCGAGCTAGACTTTTTCACGGTTGTGAATCAAATGCCTAACCCTAGAGAACCTAAATTTGAATAAGTGGACCATTAGAGAGTTTTTCTAAGAATCACTTGTCATAGGCCTCAAAGTAGCACTTGTTTAGGGCTGAAATCTTGGAATTCCATCGAAAATCTCTCGTGGACCTAATTACTCGAATAAGAAGGGGAACGACACCTAAAGGTACATAGGAAGGAAGTTAGGGTGATAGGTTAGATGTTGGTAGGATCAATTACATTGCGCCCCCCAACCGTTAATATATGTTTCTAGATGTGACAATAGAGACCGCCGGGCGCTGATTTCAGCGAACTCAAAAGAAAGAGAAGTTTCCAATCCTGCTATAGAATCGAGCTAGACTTTTTCCCGGTTGAATCAAATGCCTCACCCTAGAGAACCTAAATTTGAAGAAGTGACCATTAGAGAGTTTTTCTAAGAATCACTTGTCATAGGCCTCAAAGTAGCACTTGTTTAGGGCGAAATCTTGGAATTCCATCGAAAATCTCTCGTGGACCCTAATTACTGAAATAAGAAGGGAAACGACAAGAAAGGTACATAGGAAGTTAGGGTGGATAGGTTAGATGTTGGTAGGATCAATTACATTGCGCTCCCACCCATTAATATATATTTCTAGATGTGACAATAGAGACTGCCGGGCGCTGATTTCAGCGAACTCAAAAGAAGAGAAGTTTCCAATCCGACTATAGAATCGAGCTAGACTTTTTCACGGTTGTGAATCAAATGCCTCACCCTAGAGAACCTAAATTTGAATAAGTGGACCATTAGAGAGTTTTTCTAAGAATCACTTGTCATAGGCCTCAAAGTAGCACTTGTTTAGGGCGAAATCTTGGAATTCCATCGAAAATCTCTCTCGTGGACCTAATTATCAAAATAAGAAGGGGAACGACAAGAAAGGTACATAGGAAGTTAGGGTGGATAGGTTAGATGTTGGTAGGATCAATTACATTGCGCCCCCCAACCGTTGATATATGTTTCTAGATGTGACAATAGAGACCGCCGGCGCTAATTTCAGCGAACTCAAAACAAAGAGAAGTTTCCAATCCTCGCTATAGAATCGAGCTAGACTTTTTCACGGTTGTGAATCAAATGCCTCACCCTAGAGAACCTAAATTTGAATAAGTGGACCATTAGAGAGTTTTTCTAAGAATCACTTGTCATAGGCCTCAAAGTAGCACTTGTTTAGGGCGAAATCTTGGAATTCCATCGAAAATCTCTCTCGTGGACCTACGTACTCGAAATAAGAAGGGGAACGACAAGAAAGGTGCATAGGAAGTTAGGGTGGATAGGTTAGATGTTGGTAGGATCAATTACATTGCATTCCCCCAACCATTAATATATATTTCTAGATGTGACAATAGAGACTGCCGGCGCTAATTTCAGCGCGAACTCAAAACAAAGAGAAGTTTCCAATCCTCGCTATAGAATCGAGCTAGACTTTTTCACGGTTGTGAATCAAATGCCTCACCCTAGAGAACCTAAATTTGAATAAGTGGACCATTAGAGAGTTTTTCTAAGAATCACTTGTCATAGGCCTCAAAGTAGCACTTGTTTAGGGCGAAATCTTGGAATTCCATCGAAAATCTCCGTGGACCTAATTACTGAAATAAGAAGGGGAACGACAAGAAAGGTACATAGGAAGTTAGGTGGATAGGTTAGATGTTGGTAGGATCAATTACATTGCGCTCCCCAACCATTAATATATATTTCTAGATGTGACAATAGAGACTCTTTGCGCCAATTTCAGCGCGAACTCAAAAGAAAGAGAAGTTTCCAATCCCGCTATAGAATCGAGCTAGACTTTTTCACGGTTGAATCAAATGCCTCACCCTAGAGAACCTAAATTTGAAGAAGTGGACCATTAGAGAGTTTTTCTAAGAATCACTTGTCATAGGCCTCAAAGTAGCACTTGTTTAGGGCGAAATCTTGGAATTCCATCGAAAATCTCCTGTGGACCTACGTATCGAAATAAGAAGGGGAACGACAAGAAAGGTGCATAGGAAGTTAGGGTGGATAGGTTAGATGTTGGTAGGATCAATTACATTGCGCTCCCCAACCATTAATATATATTTCTAGATGTGACAATAGAGACCGGCCGGGCGCTGATTTCAGAAGAACTCAAAAGAAAGAGAAGTTTCCAATCCGCTATAGAATCGAGCTAGACTTTTTCCCGGGTTGTGAATCAAATGCCTCACCCTAGAGAACCTAAATTTGAAGAAGTGGACCATTAGAGAGTTTTTCTAAGAATCACTTGTCATAGGCCTCAAAGTAGCACTTGTTTAGGGCAAAATCTTGGAATTCCATCGAAAAATCTCTCGTGGACCTAATTACTGAAATAAGAAGGGGAACGACAAGAAAAGGTACATAGGAAGTTAGGTGGATAGGTTAGATGTTGGTAGGATCAATTACATTATGCTCCCCCATTAATATATGCTCCCCAACAATAGAGACCGGGCGCTAATTTCGTTGATATATTTTTCACTGCCTAACCCTAGAGAACCTGAATAAGTGGACCATTAGAGAGTTTTTCTAAGAATCACTTGTCATAGGCCTCAAAGTAGCACTTGTTTAGGGCGAAATTTTGGAATTCCATCGAAAAATCTCGTGGACCTACGCACTCAAAAAACAGGAAGAGAAGATATATATTTCCAATAGAGATCGGACCGCTATAGAATCAAAAACAAAGAGACTTTTTCGCTATAGAATCGAGCTAGACTTTTTCACGAAATCAAATGCCTAACCCTAGAGAACCTAAATTTGAATAAGTGGACCATTAGAGAGTTTTTCTAAGAATCACTTGTCATAGGCCTCAAAGTAGCACTTGTTTAGGGCGAAATCTTGGAATTCCATCGAAAATCTCTCGTGGACCTACGCATCGAAATAAGAAGGGGAACGACACCTAAAGGTGCATAGGAAGTTAGGTGGATAGGTTAGATGTTGGTAGGATCAATTACATTGCGCTCCCCAACATTAATATATTTTTCTAGATGTGACAATAGAGACCGTTGGCGCCAATTTCAGCGCGAACTCAAAAGAAAGAGAAGTTTCCAATCCGCTTTAGAATCGAGCTAGACTTTTTCACGGTTGTGAATCAAATGCCTCACCCTAGAGAACCTAAATTTGAAGAAGTGGACCATTAGAGAGTTTTTCTAAGAATCACTTGTCATAGGCCTCAAAGTAGCACTTGTTTAGGGCGAAATCTTGGAATTCCATCGAAAAATCTCCGTGGACCTACATTACGAAATAAGAAGGGGAACGACAAGAAAGGTACATAGGAAGTTAGGGTGGATAGGTTAGATGTTGGTAGGATCAATTACATTGCGCTCCCCAACCCATTAATATATATTTCTAGATGTGACAATAGAGACTCCGGCGCTGCTAATTTCAAATAAGAACTCAAAAAGAAAGAGAAGTTTCCAATCCGACTATAGAATCGAGCTAGACTTTTTCCCGGTTGAATCAAATGCCTCACCCTAGAGAACCTAAATTTGAAGAAGTGGACCATTAGAGAGTTTTTCTAAGAATCACTTGTCATAGGCCTCAAAGTAGCACTTGTTTAGGGCAAAATCTTGGAATTCCATCGAAAATCTCCGTGGACCTAATTACTGAAATAAGAAGGGGAACAACAAGAAAGGTACATAGGAAGTTAGGGTGGATAGGTTAGATGTTGGTAGGATCAATTACATTGCGCTCCCCAACCGTTGATATATGTTTCTAGATGTGACAATAGAGACTCGGCCGGCGCCAATTTCAGCGAAACTCAAAACAAAGAGAAGTTTCCAATCCTCGCTATAGAATCGAGCTAGACTTTTTCACGGTTGAATCAAATGCCTCACCCTAGAGAACCTAAATTTGAAGAAGTGGACCATTAGAGAGTTTTTCTAAGAATCACTTGTCATAGGCCTCAAAGTAGCACTTGTTTAGGGCGAAATCTTGGAATTCCATCGAAAATCTCCGTGGACCTAATTACCGAAATAAGAAGGGGAACGACAAGAAAGGTGCATAGGAAGTTAGGGTGGATAGGTTAGATGTTGGTAGGATCAATTACATTGCGCTCCCCAACCGTTAATATATATTTCTAGATGTGACAATAGAGACCGCCGGCGCTGAATTTCAGCGAAACTCAAAACAAAGAGAAGTTTCCAATCCCGCTATAGAATCGAGCTAGACTTTTTCGCGGTTGTGAATCAAATGCCTCACCCTAGAGAACCTAAATTTGAATAAGTGGACCATTAGAGAGTTTTTCTAAGAATCACTTGTCATAGGCCTCAAAGTAGCACTTGTTTAGGGTGAAATCTTGGAATTCCATCGAAAAATCTCTCGTGGACCTAATTACTGAAATAAGAAGGGGAACGACAAGAAAGGTGCATAGGAAGTTAGGGTGGATAGGTTAGATGTTGGTAGGATCAATTACATTGCGCTTCCCCAACCGTTAATATATGTTTCTAGATGTGACAATAGAGACCGCCGGGCACTAATTTCAGCGAACTCAAAACAAAGAGAAGTTTCCAATCCCGCTATAGAATCGAGCTAGACTTTTTCACGGTTGTGAATCAAATGCCTCACCCTAGAGAACCTAAATTTGAATAAGTGGACCATTAGAGAGTTTTTCTAAGAATCACTTGTCATAGGCCTCAAAGTAGCACTTGTTTAGGGCGAAATCTTGGAATTCCATCGAAAATCTCCGTGGACCTACCTAATTACTCGAAATAAGAAGGGGAACGACAAGAAAGGTGCATAGGAAGTTAGGGTGGATAGGTTAGATGTTGGTAGGATCAATTACATTGCGCTCCCCAACCGTTAATATATATTTCTAGATGTGACAATAGAGACCGGCCGGGCGCCAATTTCAGCGAACTCAAAACAAAGAGAAGTTTCCAATCCTGCTATAGAATCGAGCTAGACTTTTTCACGGTTGAATCAAATGCCTAACCCTAGAGAACCTAAATTTGAATAAGTGGACCATTAGAGAGTTTTTCTAAGAATCACTTGTCATAGGCCTCAAAGTAGCACTTGTTTAGGGTGAAATCTTGGAATTCCATCAAAAATCTCTCGTGGACCTACGCATCGAAAAATAAGAAGGGGAACGACAAGAAAGGTGCATAGGAAGTTAGGGTGGATAGGTTAGATGTTGGTAGGATCAATTACATTGCGCTCCCCAACCCATTAATATATATTTCTAGATGTGACAATAGAGACTACTAGCGCCAATTTCAGCGCGAACTCAAAAGAAAGAGAAGTTTCCAATCCGCTATAGAATCGAGCTAGACTTTTTCGCGGTTGAATCAAATGCCTCACCCTAGAGAACCTAAATTTGAAGAAGTGGACCATTAGAGAGTTTTTCTAAGAATCACTTGTCATAGGCCTCAAAGTAGCACTTGTTTAGGGCTTAAATCTTGGAATTCCATCGAAAATCTCCGGTGGACCTACGTATCGAAATAAGAAGGGGAACGACACGAAAGGTGCATAGGAAGTTAGGGTGGATAGGTTAGATGTTGGTAGGATCAATTACATTATGCCCCCCAACCATTGATATATGTTTCTAGATGACAATAGAGACCGCTTGCGCTAATTTCAGCGAAACTCAAAACAAAGAGAAGTTTCCAATCCTCGCTATAGAATCGAGCTAGACTTTTTCACGGTTGTGAATCAAATGCCTAACCCTAGAGAACCTAAATTTGAATAAGTGGACCATTAGAGAGTTTTTCTAAGAATCACTTGTCATAGGCCTCAAAGTAGCACTTGTTTAGGGTGAAATCTTGGAATACCATCGAAAATCTCCGTGGACCTACGCATCGAAATAAGAAGGGGAACGACACAAAAGGTGCATAGGAAGTTAGGTGGATAGGTTAGATGTTGGTAGGATCAATTACATTGCGTTCCCCAACCATTAATATATATTTCTAGATGTGACAATAGAGACTACTAGCGCCAATTTCAGCGCGAACTCAAAAGAAAGAGAAGTTTCCAATCCGCTATAGAATCGAGCTAGACTTTTTTTCAAGGGTTGTGAATCAAATGCCTCACCCTAGAGAACCTAAATTTGAAGAAGTGGACCATTAGAGAGTTTTTCTAAGAATCACTTGTCATAGGCCTCAAAGTAGCACTTGTTTAGGGCGAAATCTTGGAATTCCATCGAAAAATCTCTCGTGGACCTAATTATCGAAATAAGAAGGGGAACGACAAGAAAGGTACATAGGAAGTTAGGGTGGATAGGTTAGATGTTGGTAGGATCAATTACATTATGCTTCCCCAACCGTTAATATATATTTCTAGATGTGACAATAGAGACCGGCCGGGCGCTAATTTCAGCGCGAACTCAAAACAAAGAGAAGTTTCCAATCCTCGCTATAGAATCGAGCTAGACTTTTTCACGGTTGTGAATCAAATGCCTAACCCTAGAGAACCTAAATTTGAATAAGTGGACCATTAGAGAGTTTTTCTAAGAATCACTTGTCATAGGCCTCAAAGTAGCACTTGTTTAGGGCGAAATCTTGGAATTCCATCGAAAATCTCTGTGGACCTACGCATACTGAAATAAGAAGGGGAACGACAAGAAAGGTGCATAGGAATTTAGGGTGATAGGTTAGATGTTGGTAGGATCAATTACATTGCGCATTCCCCAACCGCTAATATATATTTCTAGATGTGACAATAGAGATCGCTGGCGCCAATTTCAGCGAACTCAAAAGAAACAGAAGTTTCCAATCCAGCTATAGAATCGAGCTAGACTTTTTCACGGTTGTGAATCAAATGCCTCACCCTAGAGAACCTAAATTTGAAGAAGTGGACCATTAGAGAGTTTTTCTAAGAATCACTTGTCATAGGCCTCAAAGTAGCACTTGTTTAGGGCGAAATCTTGGAATTCCATCGAAAATCTCTTGTGGACCTACGTACTGAAATAAGAAGGGGAACGACACGAAAGGTGCATAGGAAGTTAGGGTGGATAGGTTAGATGTTGGTAGGATCAATTACATTGCGTTCCCCACCCATTAATATATATTTCTAGATGTGACAATAGAGACCGGCCGGCGCTAATTTCAGCGAACTCAAAACAAAGAGAAGTTTCCAATCCTCGCTATAGAATCGAGCTAGACTTTTTCACGGTTGTGAATCAAATGCCTAACCCTAGAGAACCTAAATTTGAATAAGTGGACCATTAGAGAGTTTTTCTAAGAATCACTTGTCATAGGCCTCAAAGTAGCACTTGTTTAGGGCGAAATCTTGGAATTCCATCGAAAATCTCCGTGGACCTACGCATCGAAATAAGAAGGGGAACGACACGAAAGGTGCATAGGAAGTTAGGGTGGATAGGTTAGATGTTGGTAGGATCAATTACATTGCGTTCCCCCCAACCATTAATATATGTTTCTAGATGTGACAATAGAGACTCGGCTGGCGCTGATTTCAGCGAAACTCAAAAGAAAGAGAAGTTTCCAATCCGCTATAGAATCGAGCTAGACTTTTTTTCCGGTTGAATCAAATGCCTCACCCTAGAGAACCTAAATTTGAAGAAGTGGACCATTAGAGAGTTTTTCTAAGAATCACTTGTCATAGGCCTCAAAGTAGCACTTGTTTAGGGCGAAATCTTGGAATTCCATCGAAAATCTCCGTGGACCTAATTACTGAAATAAGAAGGGGAACGACAAGAAAAGGTACATAGGAAGTTAGGTGGATAGGTTAGATGTTGGTAGGATCAATTACATTGCGCTCCCCAACCATTAATATATATTTTCTAGATGTGACAATAGAGACCGGCCGGCGCTGATTTCAGCGAACTCAAAAGAAAGAGAAGTTTCCAATCCCGCTATAGAATCGAGCTAGACTTTTCACGGGTTGTGAATCAAATGCCTCACCCTAGAGAACCTAAATTTGAATAAGTGGACCATTAGAGAGTTTTTCTAAGAATCACTTGTCATAGGCCTCAAAGTAGCACTTGTTTAGGGCGAAATCTTGGAATTCCATCGAAAATCTCTGGTGGACCTAATTACTGAAATAAGAAGGGGAACGACAAGAAAGGTACATAGGAAGTTAGGGTGGATAGGTTAGATGTTGGTAGGATCAATTACTTTGCGTTCCCCCACCGTTGATATATGTTTCTGGATGTGACAATAGAGACTGCTTGCACCAATTTCAGCGTGAACTCAAAACAAAGAGAAGTTTCCAATCCTGCTATAGAATCGAGCTAGACTTTTTCGCGGTTGTGAATCAAATGCCTCACCCTAGAGAACCTAAATTTGAATAAGTGGACCATTAGAGAGTTTTTCTAAGAGTCACTTGTCATAGGCCTCAAAGTAGCACTTGTTTAGGGCGAAATCTTGGAATTCCATCGAAAATCTCTCTGTGGACCTACGCATCGAAATAAGAAGGGAACGACACGAAAGGTGCATAGGAAGTTAGGGTGGATAGGTTAGATGTTGGTAGGATCAATTACATTGCGTTCCCCAACCGTTGATATATGTTTCTAGATGTGACAATAGAGACTCGCCGGCGCTAATTTCAGCGAACTCAAAACAAAGAGAAGTTTCCAATCCGCTATAGAATCGAGCTAGACTTTTTCACGGGTTGTGAATCAAATGCCTAACCCTAGAGAACCTAAATTTGAATAAGTGGACCATTAGAGAGTTTTTCTAAGAATCACTTGTCATAGGCCTCAAAGTAGCACTTGTTTAGGTGAAATCTTGGAATTCCATCGAAAATCTCTCGTGGACCTACGCATCAAATAAGAAGGGGAACGACAAGAAAAGGTGCATAGGAAGTTAGGGTGGATAGGTTAGATGTTGGTAGGATCAATTACATTGCGCTCCCCAACCGCTAATATATGTTTCTAGATGTGACAATAGAGACCGTTGGCGCCAATTTCAGCGTGAACTCAAAACAAAGAGAAGTTTCCAATCCTCGCTATAGAATCGAGCTAGACTTTTTCACGGTTGAATCAAATGCCTCACCCTAGAGAACCTAAATTTGAAGAAGTGGACCATTAGAGAGTTTTTCTAAGAATCACTTGTCATAGGCCTCAAAGTAGCACTTGTTTAGGGCGAAATCTTGGAATTCCATCGAAAATCTCTCGTGGACCTAATTACTGAAATAAGAAGGGGAACGACAAGAAAGGTACATAGGAAGTTAGGTGGATAGGTTAGATGTTGGTAGGATCAATTACATTGCGCTCCCCAACCATTAATATATATTTCTAGGTGTGACAATAGAGAGACCGGCCGGCGCTGATTTTCAGCGAACTCAAAAGAAAAGAGAAGTTTCCAATCCTCGCTATAGAATCGAGCTAGACTTTTTCACGGGTTGTGAATCAAATGCCTCAACCCTAGAGAACCTAAATTTGAATAAGTGGACCATTAGAGAGTTTTTCTAAGAATCACTTGTCATAGGCCTCAAAGTAGCACTTGTTTAGGGCGAAATCTTGGAATTCCATCGAAAATCTCTCGTGGACCTAATTACTGAAATAAGAAGGGGAACGACAAGAAAGGTACATAGGAAGTTAGGGTGGATAGGTTAGATGTTGGTAGGATCAATTACATTGCGCTCCCCACCCATTAATATATGTTTCTAGATGTGACAATAGAGACCGGCTGGCGCACCAATTTCAGCGTGAACTCAAAAAAAAGAGAAGTTTCCAATCCTGCTATAGAATCGAGCTGTAGACTTTTTCGCGGTTGTGAATCAAATGCCTCACCCTAGAGAACCTAAATTTGAATAAGTGGACCATTAGAGAGTTTTTCTAAGAATCACTTGTCATAGGCCTCAAAGTAGCACTTGTTTAGGGCTTAAATCTTGGAATTCCATCGAAAAATCTCTCGTGGACCTACGCATCGAAATAAGAAGGGGAACGACAAGAAAGGTGCATAGGAAGTTAGGGTGGATAGGTTAGATGTTGGTAGGATCAATTACATTGCGCTCCCCCAACCGTTGATATATGTTTCTAGATGTGACAATAGAGATCGCTGGCGCCAATTTCAGCGCCAACTCAAAACAAAGAGAAGTTTCCAATCCTCGCTATAGAATCGAGCTAGACTTTTTTTTTGGTTGTGAATCAAATGCCTAACCCTAGAGAACCTAAATTTGAATAAGTGGACCATTAGAGAGTTTTTCTAAGAATCACTTGTCATAGGCCTCAAAGTAGCACTTGTTTAGGGCGAAATCTTGGAATTCCATCGAAAATCTCCGTGGACCTACGCATCGAAATAAGAAGGGGAACGACACCTAAAGGTACATAGGAAGTTAGGGTGGATAGGTTAGATGTTGGTAGGATCAATTACATTGCGCCCCCCAACCATTAATATATGTTTCTAGATGTGACAATAGAGACGGGCGCTGATTTCAGCGGACTCAAAAGAAAGAGAAGTTTCCAATCCGCTATAGAATCGAGCTAGACTTTTTCCTGTTGTGAATCAAATGCCTCAACCCTAGAGAACCTAAATTTGAAGAAGTGGACCATTAGAGAGTTTTTCTAAGAATCACTTGTCATAGGCCTCAAAGTAGCACTTGTTTAGGGCGAAATCTTGGAATTCCATCGAAAATCTCCGTGGACCTAATTACTGAAATAAGAAGGGGAACGACAAGAAAAGGTACATAGGAAGTTAGGTGGATAGGTTAGATGTTGGTAGGATCAATTACATTGCGCTCCCCACCCATTAATATATATATTTCTAGATGTGACAATAGAGACCGCGGGCGCCGATTTCAGCGAACTCAAAAGAAAGAGAAGTTTCCAATCCGCTATAGAATCGAGCTAGACTTTTTCGCTTGTTGTGAATCAAATGCCTCACCCTAGAGAACCTAAATTTGAAGAAGTGGACCATTAGAGAGTTTTTCTAAGAATCACTTGTCATAGGCCTCAAAGTAGCACTTGTTTAGGGCGAAATCTTGGAATTCCATCGAAAATCTCTCGTGGACCTAATTACTGAAATAAGAAGGGGAACGACAAGAAAGGTACATAGGAAGTTAGGGTGGATAGGTTAGATGTTGGTAGGATCAATTACATTGCGCTCCCAACCGTTGATATATGTTTCTAGATGTGACAATAGAGATCGCCGGCACCAATTTCAGCGAACTCAAAACAAAGAGAAGTTTCCAATCCTCGCTATAGAATCGAGCTAGACTTTTTTCACGGTTGAATCAAATGCCTAACCCTAGAGAACCTAAATTTGAATAAGTGGACCATTAGAGAGTTTTTCTAAGAATCACTTGTCATAGGCCTCAAAGTAGCACTTGTTTAGGGGCGAAATCTTGGAATTCCATCAAAATCTCCGGTGGACCTAATTATCAAATAAGAAGGGAACGACAAGAAAGGTGCATAGGAAGTTAGGTGGATAGGTTAGATGTTGGTAGGATCAATTACATTGCGCTCCCAACCGTTGATATATATTTCTAGATGTGACAATAGAGACGGCCGGGCGCTAATTTCAGCGAACTCAAAACAAAGAGAAGTTTCCAATCCTCGCTATAGAATCGAGCTAGACTTTTTCACGGTTAGAATCAAATGCCTAACCCTAGAGAACCTAAATTTGAATAAGTGGACCATTAGAGAGTTTTTCTAAGAATCACTTGTCATAGGCCTCAAAGTAGCACTTGTTTAGGGTGAAATCTTGGAATACCATCGAAAATCTCCGTGGACCTACGCATCAAATAAGAAGGGAACGACACGAAAGGTGCATAGGAAGTTAGGGTGGATAGGTTAGATGTTGGTAGGATCAATTACATTGCGTTCCAAAACAGTTAATATATGTTTCTGGATGTGACAATAGAGACTGTTGGCGCTAATTTCAGCACGAACTCAAAACAAAGAGAAGTTTCAATCCGGCTTTAGAATCGAGCTAGACTTTTTCCCGGTTGTGAATCAAATGCCTCACCCTAGAGAACCTAAATTTGAAGAAGTAGACCATTAGAGAGTTTTTCTAAGAATCACCTGTCATAGGCCTCAAAGTAGCACTTGTTTAGGGCGAAATCTTGGAATTCCATCAAAATCTCTGTGGACCTAATTACTGAAAATAAGAAGGGAAACGACAAGAAAGGTACATAGGAAGTTAGGTGGATAGGTTAGATTTTGGTAGGTTGAATTACATTGCGCGCTCCCCACCCATTAATAT
>JADLZK010010680.1:0-39367 GCA_015847255.1 Hyparrhenia diplandra | reverse complement strand
CAATTAACCTGGTGAAGTACACCATTCAGACAAAGAAATTGCATAGCAATTAAATTGTAGAAATATCATAACATATACATACCACTTTGGTAAGAGAAGAAAGACCTGACATCCAAAACGCTATAAGGTTTGAAGAGATAACACTGACAAAACAAAAGACTGCTGCAGCCATCTAATTTGTGAACTGATAGATCCATAATCTCATCAAATCCAGCACGTCGTTCCTTGTTAAGACTCCCTCTTATATCCAAATGTTCTCCAATCTCCCTCGTTATGTCATTAGAAAATTCACCTGTTTGACACCCCTGTTCGTCGGCTGTCCGACCGGCTTTGCTGAGAGAGAAAGTCTTTTAGATGGCTGTTGGGCGGGCGATCTTTGTGAGAGAAAATACTGCTGATCGGGTGGGCGATAAGCTGCGAACAGGGCCTAAATATCAGTATACTTTTTAATTTGTAAGCTCAGTAGACAATGTTGTGACAATTTGTTACATGTATCATTCAGCTCTGGAAGATCGTGTTTTTTTATATCTTTCCCCATGGCGTGGAGCAAATCTCTAATCTCTCTAATCAGTAATCACCATTCGTTCTACTGATTTTGAGTTACATAATGTAACTTACATTGGTTTCTGCTGTAATCTTCAGACATTGATTCTTTTATGCTTCTCCCACAGTGCACGAATTTTGGTGGCCTCATAATGAATCTGATAAAAGCAACTTATGTCACGATCGTCTTCCACCCATAGTTTTCACAAGTCGATGCACCAAGTAGGGAGACAAATTAAACTGGTTCAAGTAAAACAGTAAAAAGATCAGGAAATATTTTTTCAGGAAAAGTGATGAGTTAGTCACTGGATCAATCCGCCTTCAAGATATCATCTAATGATTTGGAGAATCAAATTATTTCGAGATGGCAAACATTGAACAGGAGCTCTTAGAGAGGCGAGTGATATTCTTCAGCCTACACAAGATTTCTAACTGATCTAAAGACCCATGTATAAACTGATTCAGAAGCCGAAAGTAAGTTTCTAGGGGACAGAGCTTACCAAGAACGGGGATCACCGCTAATCCTGATCGGTGAGTGGGGCTTGAACCCTAAAACCAGATGGATGGTCAATTCAAAGTTCAAACAAATGAGATTGAGATCGAAGAGAGGGGAAATCGAGATAGACTACCACACCCCGGGCGCGGCCTCCCGGCTCAACCCTCGTCGACCCATCGAAGCTGCCTCTGCTGGCAGCCTTTATCCCGGCGCCCGTGAGTGGCGGACGGGCGCTGCTCTACCGGCCGACTTTAAAGCGGCGGGCCCCGCCTTTGATCCTCACCGCGCGCCACTTGCCCTTTGCCGCACGATGCTGTCCTCTCCTCCGTGAGAAGGGGCGAGATCATCGGCGCGGCGGGCGTAGTAGGCGTCGTGGACAGGCGGCGGCGCCGAAGCGAGATTCCGTCGTGGCGATGCGGGCGGCAATAGCCGTTCCCGTCGCGGCGGTTCCACGCCTTCGTCGCGTGCGTGTGACACAACGCCGTGGCTTGTTTTCTTTTTTTTTTGTTTTTGTTTTTTGTTTTTGCGGTGATGGGTTTCAACGCGGGTTGCGAGGTGTGAATCAAACCTCCGACGCCAGCGTGAGAATGTGCAGCGGGAGGTGAGGGTGTAAACCTCCGGCTGCGTGAGAATGTGCAGCCGGGAGGTGAGGGTGTAAGACCGTGCATCAAACTTCCAATCTCAGCCGCCGAATATGATCTTTGTTGTTTCGTGAGCCTTTGATTTTAACGGTGAGAGTTTTTTTGTATACGTTTTTTCTGGGTGCACTGAGCTTAGACACCTCGGCGGGGGACGTTTCACTTTGGGTGGATCTAAAATAATTCTAACGTGACATTATAGTAGAGATATTTACTTTGTATTGTATTGAGAATGTTAGTATTTTTTATATAAATCCAGTGAAAGTTTGAACTTTTTACTCCTCGTTAAACGAAAATTACAGGTTTTTGTGGACCTTCGTATTTATGTTTTAAATTAATTTATTATAAAAATATATTTCATAAGTACTATAAATATTAATATTTTTTATATAAATTTAGTCAAATTTAAAGTATTTGTTTAAAAAAGTAAGAATGTTTTTTTTAGACGGATGGAGTAGAATTTAGAGTCTGGTGCCGCTCCGGCTCTGGCTCCGGTAGTGCTCAACTGCTAATGGAGTAGTGCTCAACTGTTTTGATTTGTTATCGGGGTTCAATTTAGATTATTTCATTCGTACCAACTGTGCAGAGCAGTTTTTCAAGTACTAGCAATTGCATAAACGACAAGCAGAGAGGAACGAATGAACGATCAATTCTTTTTTTTTTTAATATTAAACGCGAAACAGAACCCACCCACCAAGTCGCTTACCCCATGCTCTCCATTATGTCGTGTGAAGGGAAACTGTGATGAAAATGTTAGGACGACTTAGTTAGGCGGCAGACCTACCATAAACGAAAAGACCGCCTACTGAATTTCCAAATGGCGGTCAGTAAGCCTCATGACAAAAGTAAAGCACCGAACATGTCAATTTATTATTTTTTCAGAGCGGTACACCAAACGAAACCTCCCCGAATTTCTGCGTCAAGTCTCTGTCAGATCAGATTGTTTGACACCGTCGGCCTCCGGTCGGGTTAGTAGGTTAGGTCCTAGGTTATCTAGGTTTGTCGTCCCAGGGTGGCGTCGGCGAGGCGAAAGCACGGTGGCGCCGTCGCGAATAAGTCCCTTCGACCTCGATCTCGCTCGGCGGCGCTTTGCTCCGGCGGCGGGCGAGGTCTGTAACGGTGGTGTCTGCTGGATCTGGTGTGTCGGCATCGACATCTGGCAGGCCGTGTACAGGAGTCTCGCTTCGTCGGGTGCTTTTTTCAAGCGGCGGCGACGGGCGATGAGGTACGCCGGGTGCGGGTCTTTTGCTTGGCGCGGGTGGCCTTGCTGCTTCTCGATCCTTCCCATTCCGTGGGGCGATTTTCCCGGCTGTTGGCCATGCTGGTGGTGGTGGAAGTTCTTCTCGCCTGGGTTGGAAGGGGAGTGGCCGATTCGCTTTCAACGAAAGAGATACGGCTCGGCGGCGGTGGCCGGGTCGTTGGCTGCTGCGGCATCTTCAATGCGTGGCTCTTCTTCTCCGGCGAGCACAAGCGTCGAGGCCTCAAGGCCCTCCTCGGTCGCGGGCGACGATGCGGCGGCGAAAGACCGGCCGGCTCCCGGAACACGAGACGACTTTGCATCTTGGTCCTTCGTGGCCTTGTTTGTAATTTCTTTTTTTGTTCAGGGGCTAAATGTAAAAGGGGCTGTACTGTTTTGTTAATTTAATGGAAATCCCTTTTCCTGCAAAAAAAAAAAAAAAAAAAGCCCCACCTGCAAAAAAAAAAAACATATTGAATCCACAAGTTTAATTTATTCGTTCAGGCTTGTAGCTGTATGCCCATTTCACGTATAGGCTAAAGAACCAGTTGGGTCCTTTTTTAATATACCTATAGGCTGTGTCTAGTTTGCTGAAATTTAGGCAATCTGTAGCACTTTTCGCTTTGTTTGTGGTAATTGTTGTCCTACCATGGCCTAACTAGGCTCAAAAGATTAGCCTCATGAAAGTACATATAAACTGTGTAATTAGTCATTTCGTTTACCTACAATTGATAATGCATGCATGAGGCAAAAGATTTGATGTGACATAGTTTAGAGTTCCAAAGTTTGGAACTAAACACAGCCATAGTTTAATTTGCACACGTTTAATTTGTAGTTTTCTTAACAACATGCGTTCCTAAATGTGCAATTCTTTTATATGAACTCATTAGTTCCGTGTATTATTGTTCTATACAAATGCCAAATAGAATTTTCTTTAAGGGTAATACCTACCTAAGACATACAACCCCGAAGGGTGGGATGCGCCGCTTGGGTCGCCCCTGAGACAGCGCCTCGGTGGCGCCAACCCTAGCCGCCGCCGCCGCCGCCCGTCCGACTCCTTCCCTTCCCCCCCGCCACCGGGAGGGGGACCGGCCTGAAGCCCGCGCGGACCTCTAGGATGGCGGTGGCGGGGCTTTCCCCTCTCCCGGCTCAGCGGGAAGCCCGCTGCAGGATGGCTTGTCGGCAGCGCCCGGTGCGGCGCCGCGACGGCGACTTGGTTGCGCCGAGCCGGATCCGCCATCCCGCCATGGATCCACCCCGGTCGCCTCTCGGATCCGCCCCGGTGCTGCGTTGCTCCTCCTTCAAAGCGAGGCGGAAGTTGAAGGCTGCGTCGGCTTCCCGTCCCTCGGGAGGCGGCCTCGCCCATCCTTCTTCGGATCCGGCCACCTCCGGGTGTCTCCTACTCGTTTCGGCCGGCTTCGGGCTGTGCGCGGTGCGGCGGCGGCCGGCTCCCCTCGGCGAGGGGCACCTACCGTAATGGTGCGTCTCGGGGTCCCCGTCGGCTCGCCCCGGTCAACCTTCGTCTTCCCGGTTTGGGTGGCTGCGCGCTGGTGGTTCTCGCGCGCTGGAGTCGGGCGCGCTTGTGGCGGTCAGCATGGCGGCGGAGCTTCAGTTGTCGACAAAGACCGGGGCATCCTGCCTAGCGTGCCGGCACCAGACCCAACACCTGATGTTCTTGCGCGCATAGTTGGCCTGGGCGATGGCAGCGTGAAAGGCGCGCGGCAAGCCGGGCGGCGGCGCGGCGTCTTTCGGTTTCGTCTCCGCAGGGCTCGGCGCGTGTTGTTTGGCCGCGGCTTGCTTGGGGCGGCTGCCGTCTCTACTACCCTCTCGTCCTCGGCTTCACCTCGTCCTTCGAGGCGCCGGTGATGTTTGGTCTCTTGGTCTCTAAATCGACAAACTAGGGTCCACGAGTTTGGGAACCTAGGCGGCCGCCGCAAGACCTTGTCTTTGCGATTGACGCGGCACGCCTTTGGCGCCCGTTCTCTCCTCCCCTTGGGGGCGTCGATATTTCCCCACTCGACCGTTGTTCTCCGATCTCCTCCCCGGCGAAAAGCCTACCTCTAGTCACTAGAGGCGGTGGCGGCGACGTTTTTTGACGCCGTGTCCCTCTTGAGGGCGCCACCGTGGAAGAGTAGAGTCCAGCTCGTGCCGCGGTCTTGTGTTCTCCCCGTGTGCTCTCCCCTTGTTTTCGTTGCCCCTCTTGAGTAAGTCCGGACTTGGTTGTTTGGCGTCGTCGACATCGACGCAGTGCCCTCTCGTTACGCGTCTCTCGCCCGCCGGGCGGTCTCCTTGGTGGTGCCGTAATATTATATGCCGGGTGGTGTTTCCACCGCTGCCGCCATTCCCCTTCATGGATTCCTCCCCGTGGTCGGCGTTGGATGGTGGTACGTGGGCCCGGATGTCTTTGGAGGATGTCGCCACCGGTTTGAAGGGAGGTCGCCGTGTCCGCTTGATCCTACGCTTGTGTGCCCCGTCACTCTTAGTCCCCATTCCACCCCTCGTGGAGCCGGCGTAGCTACGAGGAGTGGTGGAGGGCACTATGGCCATGGTGAGCGGCGAGTATGCTATTCGGCGGAGGGCGCAGATTGACGCTCGGTTGGCGTCTTGTGGCCTTGTCTTGAGTTCTCTCGATTGTGCTAAGTTCTCTCTTTTCTTTCTTCCTTTTGATGTATATCGTGGCTAGCCACCTCTCTCCAATGCTTTGGAGAGCTTGTTATTGTTGTCGTTGTAAAGTTTGTTGTAAAACCTTCTATCGCTGTTTTGGGGCCAATTTATATGATATTCAGGTGGGGAACGCCTCCCCCCGTTGAAAATTCAAAAAAAAAAATCTTTAAGGAAATAATATGAAACAACCCAGCCAATAGGATTCTCTCATCCGATGGTTGATTTCGCTATGTGCAAATTGGTTTAATTGATGAAGAATTAATCAGTATATACCCTTTTTTATATGTATAGAAAACCAAAGTTGCAGGCAAAGAAGCTCAGAATATCTGGCGAGCCGGTCGAGTTCGAGCCGAGTATAAGCTCGTTGAGCTGAGCCTGAACTTGAGTTACCCGGGGTCGGGTTCGGGTTAAGGCTCGAGTTACTATCATGCTAGTCATTGGCGCTTTCGAAACCGCCTTCGCTTCATATATGCTATAGCCCCCTCGGATTCCAATGCGAAAGGCGGGCGCCGGACAGGTGGAGTCGCGGAGAGTCCTAACCTCACTTGTCCCACGACGGCAAGCACGAAGCACCCACTGACCAGCGTCACTGCCTCGCAGGCCCCACCCAGTCAAATACAACACACAGGAGCTCGCAGCCAGGTCGCAGCGTGGACAACGCGAGGAAAGAAAGGAAAAAAAAAAAAAAACAGCTAGGGAGCTCTCTCCTCCCTCCCAGGTAAAGTACGGAAAACCCGAAGCTCGTTAGATCGCGTCGCAGATCGCAGAACTTCCTCTTAGCCCCGACCCCGACGCCACCTTATAACGCTGCCAAGCCGAAAGGTGGATTTTAGCTCGTTAGCGATAACGAGCCAACTCGAGCCGGGCTTCGTGCCCTACGCCGAGCCGAAATGAGCCACGTTTTGGAAAAAATTATCGAACATATATTAGTTTTATGTTACTTCACATTTTTGCACTCTATAAATGGTTGATATGTTAGCACATATAAGTATTTTGATCAATTTAAAGTTGTTGGAGGTATTATTTTATATTATTATCATTTTCGGGCTTTATATAAATGCAAATATTATATTTTGTGTATTTTATACCGGCTCGCGACCCAAACGAGCTAGCTCGCGAGCTTAATGAGCCGAAAGCCGAGCCATATTCTAGCTCGTTAAGATAACGAGCCGAGCCGAAGCTTCTCGTTATCCTAACGAATCTAGACCACCGAAACGAACCGAAGCCGAATCTAGCGGCCTTCGGCTCGTTATCCAGCTTTTACTCCCGTGTTCATACTAGCCCCTTCGCCGATCACCGTAGCGGATGCAGATCCTCCTCCTTGCCCCGCCCGATTACGCCACCTAGCTTCCGGGGAGGGCTTAATTAACCTATAATGGGCACGCATTTAAAATACAAACGCGTGGCGCTTCGTCTTGGCCCGGGCTTCAAAAATTTAGGCCGGGCCGACGGATCGCCTCTCATGGGCAAGCGTCTCTTAACGCAACCGGCCGCAGCCCACCAAGCCAGAGGGACGGAGTGGTTTCTTTTTTTTTTTTTTGAAAAAGGCACGGAGTGGTTTCTGTTTGCTTGCTTCCTTCCTAGCTGAGCCGGGTTTGAGCTTCCTTGGAGCCAAAGGTCGAGCCCAGGCTAGAGCTCGCCGTGTAGGCTAAAGCCAATCCATATGAGTCGTTGACCCACCACAGAGCCTCGTGTTCTGGTTGTGGTTCCAAATGTGGTCCACCAAAACCAACGGAAAGGCCCGGTCCTTGGGCCTCCCTTCAAAGTTCCAAGTTTTTTTTCTCTTTCTTCGTCATATTAATTTTTTAGACGCATACATAGATATTAAATATTAATAAAATAAATAACCAATTGTACAAATTAGTTATAAATCACGAGAGATCGAATCTTTTAAAAGCCTAATTAACTTATAATTATCAATATTTATCAAATACAAACGAAAGTCTTTAAAAAGTTCGAGTTACAAAAATTTAGGACGTGTTTGGTTCCCTTCTGGGTACCGGCTGCATGGGCTCTCGAGAGCCAGGGTCTGAAAGGCCAGCAGCGTGCGAGCCAGGCTCCGCAGAAACGAGATCGAGTTTCGTTTCCCGGCATGCAAGCTGAGGGCTAATTCTTGCATGCGAAGGTGCCAGCGAGAGAGAGCTGCAAGCAACCAATCATTCCTCACTTTGCATGCGCGGAGCTTGGCTACCAACCAAACACTGGTCGGGTGCATGCGCCGAGCCTGGTCAGGCCGCGAGCAACGAACCAAACGCACCCTTACAGTCTAAACAGGGCCCGGTCCTTTGCCGCAATCAATCGCCGTCCCCTCTTTTGTTTTTCTCTTTCCACACGCAACGAGACAAGTTGCCCGCACGTCACGTCACGTCACGCTCATGATGCCGTCTACTACCCTGAAATTCAAATTCTCGTCGCATCGTTGAATTTTTTTTCCAAATCACATCGAATCATTAAATGTACTAAAAAACGCACGTACGGGATATAAAATATAAGTAAACGAAAAAACTAATTACACAGTTTGGATGTACTTTTCATGGTACGAATCTTTTTATGGGGCTGGCCAACCACTGGTAGGGTGCAATATTTAACACAACCAAACGAAAAGCAGCGAATGGCGAAAATTCAATAATACAGGCGAGATTTGAGTAGCGTAAGCAAGTGTGCGAGTGATGAGCCAGGCATCTCATCCTCATCTGCGGCGCGGTAAGCTCACCGCTCACCGGCAAGATCACAGTGGTCACCGGTGTGGTGGGGTCGGAATTCATGAACCATCCTCGTACCTTCCGCCCGTAGCTCCGGACCATTGTGGCGGCTAAAATAAATTCATTGTTAAATACTATAATCAAACTATTTTGAATTTTATTAAATTTATAGAGCAAACATTACTGTTACGATAACTTGAAAACACGCTCAGGCGTGCTCTAAAAAAAAAAAAAAACTGTTACGATAACAAACTAGTACCTATATAGATTATAAATTATATTTTCATAATAATTGTTATTGCAGTTTTTGTATAAATAAACTTAAATTTAAAAATTGGGCTCCTTGGTATTAATGCAACAGTTCAATTGCCAACTAAAACGAAACGGAGGATAATATTATTTTCTAACCGTTCTAAATTGTAAGCTACTCTAGATATATAGTGCTGTGAACATAGTTATACACCGTACCCACAATTTGGAATGAGGAAGTTGTCATAAGTTTTTGCATCGACAGAGTAGATCAACGTTTTGTGCGTAGGAAATCATATGTATACACTTCAAGTACAAATACTCGGAGAATAGATCTCTTCTCTCCTATTATGTTTGATGATCGCAGAGGTATCAATTGCTTTTGTATATGTTGTCAAAAAAAAAAAAATGCTTTTGTATAGAACACTCTAGATATATAGTGCTGTGAACATAGTCATACACCGTACCCACAATTTGGAATGAGGAAGTTGTCATAAGTTTTTGCATCGACAGAGTAGATCAACGTTTTGTGCGTAGGAAATCATATGTATACACTTCAAGTACAAATACTCGGAGAATAGATCTCTTCTCTCCTATGTTTGATGATCGCAGAGGCTTTTGTATAGAGGGATGTGGAGAAGGGGACTCTGTTTAGTTCTTAATTAAAAACTTTACACCCATCGAATGTTATCACATGCTATAACTGATATTACAAGTCATTCGAACTAGGAAAGTTTGGAGTTATGGCCCCCTAGATCCACTTTTTTGGTGAACCTGAATTTCATGGATCTAAGCAACTCCAATAGTTTTGCATTTGAGTTTAGCATTCTTGTTTTTTAGTAAAAAACTCAAAATGAGGCTCCAACAGTTTGGCATTTGTGTTTGGCATTTCGGGGGAGTTGGCAAATGGAGCCTCCGTGCGCGCATAATTGCGCGCGGCCTTTCGGGTTGGCATTCGCATAGTTCCCAACGCCCACAGAGAGGTGGAAGGGTGGAAACATAATTTTGTTTCTGTCTGAGGGTTCTTGACGCAAGTTTGTAAGAGGCGGAAGGGTGAAAACATAATTTTGTTTCTGTCTCAGGGTTCCTGATGCAAGTTTGTCATTTTGCCAAGTCAAAAATAACAAACTGTTGGAGAGAGTTTTTTTTTCTACTTGCATATCCTTTTAGGAGTTGGCAAAACACAAGATTTGCCAACTAAAATTTGCCAAACTCGAGATGCTCTAAAGTGTTTGGAAATTTTTAGGTGGAGTGAAGTTTTCCTTTTGTTAAATCTAAAGCGGGTGAATATTAACCAAACAGGCCTAAGCTGTAGTATATATCTAGACTAAATTTGATGTGAAAATGGTCAACTCCAATCTGATACAAATAATAACACCTATAGTTACACATCATAGAGTTATTGATTTATTAAATATATAGATGGGCCAAGCCCATAATAAATCCAACATTCGCAGACAACGTACTCGCCTGACGCCGTATTGACCATTGATTCGCGTTTGCTTGTTTACTTTGACCTCATTGCTACGCTACAGTAAAAATACTGAACGGGCTTGCTCGTGGACTGTGGATTCAATTGCTAACGCTTTCGATTTTACTATGGCAAGCGTGTTGTACCTTTATTTCAATTTTCTCCTGCTTAATGAAAAACGCGCAACGGCGTGGTCTCGAAAAAAACTATGGCAAGCGTGGCCTTTAGAAAAATGCGGACTAAGCGATAGCTCAGGTGGCAGAGCGCTCCGGTTGGGAGGCCGCCCGCCGGTTCGATCCCAGTCTGGGACCAATAACCGGGTGTCGCACCGGGGATTTTCGCCAGAGGGGTGCTGTAGGCCAGTGACCTCAGTAGACGCGTTCCGAGCAGTCCCGAGTAAAGCTCCGGAGCCTCGGGCAGTCCACCTGTATTTGAGCGTGCGGTCGGTGCGGGTGCCCATACACGAGTCTTACATGACAGCCAGTGCTCCTGGCATAGTTCAAAAAAATAATAATAAATAAAAAAAAGACAACTGTAGGAAACTGTGGGAGTGGGGATAATACAGGGTCCAGTCAACTGAATTTGCATCTTATATCATGGTTTAGACAGTATCTCTGAGCTGAACTACCCTGATAATTAAATTGATCCGTTACATAACTTGTCTCATATTACAGATATGGTGTGTTTGTTTTAATTGTCATGGGTCCAGCATGTGAGATGTTGCATCCTAAACAAACCAGATGCTCCGGTATCGCTAGTCTGAATGCAGTGTTCACACTGAAAACACCAGATCGAAATGCCAATTCTGTTCTGTCCACATTTACGTCCTGCTTCAGCCAATCCTTTTTTTTAAAAAAAAAATGTGATAACACCTTGGTTTTTAATGAAGGCGGTCGCAAAGCGGTTCCAGGATACAACATCTGGTGGATCTATTGTGTTCTTCACACAGATTATTGGTGCGGAGAGAGGATTATATCCAGGTGCTGCAGCATATGGTACAAGCTTAGGAGCTATTCACCAATTGGTCCGAGTAAGTATCCTTGTCTACTACTTGGATGCGTACCGTTTCTGTACTGCTTATTATGTTGGCAGCTGCTGTGCTGTCCAAATAAAATCCTAAAATTGATCATGTTGCAATGCTAAAAAATTCCGCATTCAAATGATCAACAGAGTTTTGAAAAGTCAACTCTCGAGTTTTTGCACCTTTAAATTGCAGATAAAAACAGGAGGCAGTGGGTATGCAATTTACCAAATCAGACATTACTAATTTCTCAATGCTCCTAGGTGCCACACATGCACACGAAAAATAGCATCTTCAATGGTGATTGTTTCAGGACATGCAGGATATGTATTTTTCCTTGTGTTCAGTTTAGAGCAACCTGACCAAAGTATCATCCTAAGTGCATACATGACATAATAAACAAATAGCTGGACCACACTAACTAACAATTGACTAAAAAAATTCAATCACCACCACCACCTGAGATGTACAACCTTGAATGTTCAGACAGTAGCAGCGGATCAAAAGAAAGAATACCGAAACCCTGAAAGGCTGAAACAACCCAGGCTCTTTATACAACCAATCAATTCAGGGAGCCGCTGCTGAATTCCACAGCCCACATACCATTTGGTCCTTTTCAACGATCTGCGTCCATTGGGTTTCTGAAGTTCTGAAAACACAGCTCAGTTGAGATATGCCAAGGGTGACAGAATGGCAACCCCTGATTGATCAGCTCAGGAAAAGCTTTCATAGACAGCCACTGAGTATAGAGGATCACTGTCTCTGTCTTTCCCAGGGTTAACCTCGGTGTTTTGTCTTTTGATTGCTACAAGTACAACCAATTCTTGTCAATCTGAATCTTGCCCCCCCTGTTTCAGCTGTCTGCAATGGAGCTTGGCAAGCACAAGATAAGGGTTAACGCAGCCTGTCGCGGCCTGCATCTGCAGGACAAGTTCCCCATCACCGTGTGTAAGGAGAAGGCTGAGAAGGCAACGGCAGAGGTTATGCCCCTGCGGAGATGGCTCGATCCGGAGAAGGACCTAGCGTCCACGGTGCTGTACCTGGTCGGGGACGAGTCCCGGTACATGACGGGCACAACTATATTCGTCGACGGTGCTCAGTCCATCGCGCGGCCGCGCATGCGCTCCTTCATGTAGAGACGACGAGGACATGGCGGTAAATCAGGAGCGTGCAGAAAGGAGCTGGCCGGGGTTTCGTCAGAACTAGAAAACTGCACGGCTTTGCTGCGCATGGCCATGGTTAGGCTTTTTTCCCCTTTATAGTTAGGTACATGAGTGCGAATAATGGTAGTTAAATTATTCTTTATGCAATATATTAGTGTTTTTCGTGTTAATTGGAAAATTATCATTTGCCGAGGGTTGTATATGGTAACCGCGGATTTATCTTTTTGATGTCTATATGTTTTGAAGGTCGAATTGTCTCTTTTTTATTATTTGAGAATGTATGAATAATATATGGTGACGATCATTGTCATGGTTTTTGATTTGTAGTAGAGCATGACTGGGGATTTTTACCTACGATTGTATCTAAAAATAGTACATTTTGCTAATTCATTGAGCCTGTTTTTACTTTTTAGTAAAAAGTTTTTACAACTCATGATTTCCCATTTCTCTCTTAACAGGCGTCTTGTTGTCCTCGGGTATTGCCAATTGGTGCCACCTGTAAAGGCCTGCCACATGATATATAAGTATTTGCAGTTACACATAGCAGCCAAGCTCACTTCCTGATTGCATGTAATTATCTAACAATGTGAATTAAGATGGGAGACATAAACAATCAACACTAATGGGAAAAAAGTTAATCAGGAGTGCGGTGTCGACGTAGTCTTTGCATAACGAAAGAAGTCTTTTGTTTGTTATAACACTAAGTGAGAATGCCCAAAGTCCGAAATGTTCAGAGAAAGCACTAAAAAATGCTGACAGATGAATATTCAGTAAGATCAGACATAAAAATGTCAACTATTGAACAAGTTTTACTGCACAGCAGAAAATATATAGCTAACAACATTTGTTTTATGTTTGTGGAGTAGTAGCATATAGCTAGAAAATTATCATGGCACATATGTTTATCAAAATAGTCTCGTTTACAAATTGTTTAGAAGGTAAAGTAGATCAACACAGCATGTTGTTTAATAGAACACTTAAAAGTGTATACAAGTCATATCAAACTTTCAGCAAAGGTACAGTATGTTAATTTTATTATCAGAACTTTCAGCAAACATATGAAGAATAAACATCTCATATTGCAATCAAATTAGTAATTAGTAGAATCTAAAACAAACGTAAAATTTTGGTTTGAAGCTCTTGAGATCCTTGTTTACACTAGTACCCAATTTGTTTTGCGCGGACGGGCAAAAACCATTTTAGGTGGCGGGCAAGTCTGCCCGCCACCAACCAAAGGTCACGGTAAATCGCGAGAATTTGCGTGGCGGGCAACAGTGCCCGCCACGGTAAATCGATTACCGTGACGGGCACATTAGGTGCCCGCCACGGACAATATTTCAAAAAAAAAAAAAAAAAGAAGAAGAAACCCACACAGGCCCGCCGAGCCTATCCACGGGCCCGTCCGAGCCCATCTCTGGGCTGCCGCGCCTGCCGCCGGGCGGATCCAGTGAGCCCGTTGCCGTGGCGGATGTGACCTCGCTGGTGGCGCTCCTCGTCGTCCTCGCCGGTGCCGTGGCGGAGAAGCTGTTGAAGCCGCCGCCCTCGCCCCATAGCGGCAGAAATTGCCGCCGCCGCGGCGCGGCTCGGCCGCCGAGGGAGGAGGGGCGCCGCCATCGCGGATCTAGCCGCCCGTCGCGCGCCGCCGGTCATCGTGGAGGAAGAGGCGGCGCGGATCCGCCCGTCCGTCCACGCTCCCCAGCCGTCGCCCCGCGCCGCCCGTCCCGAGATCCGCCGTCCCTTCGCCCGCCGCTGCGTCGACGAGGAGGAAGAAGGCGCGCGTGGATCCCCGAGCGCCGCCGGCCGCTGTGGAGGAAGGTGCGCGCGGATCCCCGAAGCGCCGCCCCCCGCCGCCCCGCCAAGCCCCCCGAGCGCCGCCATCCCGTGGCCGCCGGTCGCCGTGGAGGAAGGGGAGGCGAGGAGGAAGGAGAAGGTGGGAGGGGAGGGGAGGGAGACCGGAGAGAGTGGGGACGGACAGAGTGGGGAGGGAGTTGGGTGCGACCGGGAGTTGGTGCAGAATGGGCGACCGGGCCTTGCTCCCAAACCCTAGCTCCAAAGAATTTATATGTGGTAAAGACGACCGGGCCTTGCTTTGGGCCAGATGGGCCTCGACCTGTTCGTGACGGGCCTTTTTAATTTGCCCGCCACGGAAAATTGATTTTGCGCGGGCGGGCACCTTAACACGCCCGCCACGGAAAATAGTTTATTTTTCGTGACGGGCGTGTTAAGGTGCCCGCCACGCAAAATCAATTTTCCGCGGGCGGTAAAAATACGCCCGCCACGCAAAAATAAATCTGATGTGACGGGCATTTTTTCGTGACGGGCAAAAAAAGCCCGCCACGGAAAAGATTTTGTAGTATCACGCAAAAATCATTTCGTTACTAGTGTTAGAGATTGTCGGATGTTGTTATATAATAGCATTGAGGACCTAATGCAATTAGGTATAACTCGACAAGCAATATGATTGATTGCTAGAGCTTGCTTGCCCCTTTGTCTCATGTGTCTACCATTCAGTTCACATAAAGGTTCAGAGAACAATATGGTAGACTACATGTATCCATGCACTGAATCGTTTGGTAAGCAAGAAATAATTACTTCCAAGTGTAATGAAATAAATCAAGCAAGCTATCAGATTATTTCAGAGGTTTGCCATTTGAAGCACAATTTTGAATAAACAAACAGTAAGCAAGTATTCTGAATTTGAGTTTGGAGTTAGTAATCTTGCTACTCGAAGACTAAATTTGTGACTATACTGTAACACTTAAGTACTTAATCGGCATATATGACCCCATATATTTCAGAAAAAAATGCTACCCCAAAGTAAGCTTATGAGCTTTAGAGAAAAATAAGGTTGGCTCAATATGCAATTATGCGTCCAATAAGTCAAGTCATTAAATTGTATGGAATACAGCCATAGAAAGATAGCCGGATAATATAAATACAAGTTTCACCCAAAATTAGGTCTATTCAGTGAGCATTTTACCTTGCAGGCATTTCCTCGAGCAGCTGTTGTGCATCGTCTATGTGGGCGACCACTTTTTTTCGAAAGGACGGCAAAAGCTTTGCCGTGATTTCTATTAGACGAATAAAGGAAAAGACAAGTGCCAGCCCAGTTTTTTGACTGGAAACCGGGCTAGAAAAAATATACAATTATGGAGGGTACCCTACTCCACCTGCACACCTAGGTACCAATTCAACTCAACTCGCGCCATAACTAGCGCCCACTCAACTCAACTTAGGGGAGTGTTCCACTCCACCTACCACTCAACTCACACCACAACTAGGATCCACTTATACAACTCGACTAACAACAACGCGGATGGAAAAAGGATATATAATAAGCACCACTCGGTTGGATTGGGTCATCAACGCGAGGCTCCATCACCGCCGCTCGGTCGGATTGGGATGTTGACACGAGCCATCACGAAGAAAGGCACCAAGACAAAACAAGAAACGCACCCAACACTACGCCACCACGCCACCATCACCTGGGAGAGGAGCCGAAAGGAAGCCGTCGAAACTGCACCGTCATCACCAACGTATGAGCCTCAGCCCGCTGCAAGCCCGAGCAGCCACTTGAAACTCCCCCACCACGGGACTATCCCCCTCAAGCTGCACACCCACAATCGTCGATCCCCCAGCTCCAGCGTTGCGTCCATAGAAATTCTCTTCGCGGCACCATTGAGAATCACTGATCCCGGCCACTCTACGTGGGGGCCTCGCCACACCCACCGCCTCACACCACTCCCAGGACTTAGATATCTGAAACCGCTCCAAGAGCAACACTTCCGCCCAGCCGGCACCGAGATCACCACCACCATGCGCGCCAACTCAAGACCTCCAGCCCCATGGGCCCTCTGCACCTCCCTGCTAACACGGACCAAGTGCACCCCCAAGCCGCAATGCACAGGCAACACCACCAGCCGACCACTACCCCTGCCACAAACCAAGATGGGTCTCCAGATGCGGCGCCTCCAAGGAGGGCACGACGCCAGTGGCGCCGCCGTCGTACGTCCATAGAGGACTGGGTTTTCACCCTGAGAACCCATTCTGCAAGGACATGGCAGCCCTCAATTGTGCCCCCAGCGGGGAGAACGACGACCTAAAGTCGCCGCCACCATTGCCACCGACCAAGCGGCAGTGAAGGCTTTCGCCCGCAGCACCATGCCTGCCGCACATACTCGGTCATGCCAGAAGCACGCTCCCCGCCAACTCCACAATGCCTCTACCGGAAAAAGCCCGGCACCGCCCGAAGCACCACCGCGGCACCACTAGCAAGCACCAGCCAGCCCCCCGCCCCATCACCATGGCGGCGCCGTACCAGTATGTCACCGAGGAGAAGAAAGGGAGTACCGGTCATCTTGTCGCACACCCGTCGCCCATACGCTGAAATGCCTCCGGCTCCACCAACTCCCCGACCGCCATGGCCCCGAACCGGCGGAGCCGGCGGCTCCCACCCACGGCCACCACCGTCGCGGACTGCGCCGGCCGTGCCCGCCTCCTCTACAAAGACCCACCCCTGCCACCACCGCCGCCGTCCACCGCGCCGGCCGCCACCGGAGCGTCCATGCCGCCACAACCGCCGCCGCCGCCGCCCCGGCACCGCCACCCCCACCACACACACCACGGCGTGCCTCCCGCCGCGCAGCCCCCCCGGATCTGGCCAGGACACGCCGGATGGCGGCAACAGCCCCACCACCGCGGAGGGCGGCCCGCGCCCGGCAAAATTCCTCCGGGGGCCATGGCGGCCGCGCCCACCCCGGACCGCCCGGAGAAGAGGGGAAGGCCACGCCGCCACCATCCCCATGGACCGCGCGAGCACCGGCGGCCCGCTCCGGGCGGGCGGCGCTGGGCGGGAGGAGGCGGGCTTGAGGGGCGGCGGCGGCGGCGGGTTAGGTCGCCCCGCCGCCGCTGCTGAGCGACGCGAGAGCGAGCGGCGGTATGCCGTGGGTGACCACTTCGCTCTGCCAGATGCGGGGCGCCCGCAGCAATGGTGCCAAGGGAGCAGCAGGCGTAGGGAGCCGTAGATGGAAAAGATGGTTACCCGTGGGCGTGGGATATGTATTTTGGTTGGAGGACTTGGTGGAGTGGAGTACGCCTATGGAGGAAGCAAAAACCGCCGAGGTGACAGGGCGCTAGGAGGGCGGCAGAGACCTGCTCGTCCCGCTGCTGACCTGGGGCAGGTCTGGGCATGAGCAGCACAGCCACGCGAGGTCGGCCGGTCGCACGGGCTCGGGCCTCCGTGACCGCCGCCGGTGGAGCTCCGGCGTGGAGCCACGAGGCCTCGCGTCCCCGCCGGGCGTCGCGCCGCAGCCCGGCCCGGCGCGGAGGAGATACCGCGTCGAGGAGAGGCGCAGCACAGCGCCGGGGCGCGCGTCTTTGCCGGTGCCCCCGGGCGGCGTGGCTCCCCTGCCCGCGGCGGCGCCGGCGACGGAGAGAGGAATTGCACAATCTCAGCCGTCGGAACGAATTCTGGCGACGTGGCCCGATCCTGGCCGTCTAAATCCGCCAGGAATCGTAGTAAGGAGATGTGGAGCCAACTCCTTATTTGGATCCGTATATTTTGGATGCTTTATATCATTTCTGTATAGGATGGATCGGTGAGGCAAGCAGTTATGATTCAGTTAAAAATAGATGTAAGCCTAGCTCGTCGTGGATCGTTTGGTCGCGTCGCCAGGTGATGTGATATACAGGCTGCGGCTGCGGCTGGGCCTTGTTGACGAGTGGTGATGGCACTGGTTGCCCATTTCGGCTGCTTGAATGAATGAAATATACACAGTACAATACTGTATATACAAGTAGTACCTGTGGACTTGCTCAAGGACTTGTATTTATACTAGGAGAATTTTGTTTTGAATCCACCTTTTAACTAATGAATTAAAACATCACCTAGCGAATTTAACAGTGGTGAAGTCTAAGGGTAAGAATTTAACAGTGGTGAAGTCTAAGGGTAAGCAAACCAATACATTGGTGAGGGATACAGTACTAAAACTCGCACCTTAAATTGGCTTTATTTTACAGAAAAGCTATAATCCACGCGGGTGGAATTGGCTCTGTTTCCACCCGATTTTGTGGCCGTTGGATTTTGTTCTATGTTTGATCTGGGACGTTCATTTGTTTTGACCGTTTGCTGTGCCCGCGGGGGCGTTTGATCTGTTTTTGGGCCCACCTGTCATATTTTTTTTGGGAAACTCGCGCTTCCGTCGGTTTCGAAACGTCCATTCCGCTTTCGTCTCCCCCGTTCGCTCTCGGTCCAGCTCCCCTGGTCAATTGGCGATAGCGGAGGCGATTCCGGCGGCGGAGCTGCTCGTCGGCGTCCCATCCTCCATCCTTGTGCGCCCCTCTTTTGATTTTTACCTCCCAGTTACTGTTTCTCATCGGCGTAGATCTGTGACGCTCTCTGTTCTGTTTTTGTCCCCATCCCCCACAGAGGGTGTCGATGGAGGCGTTTCCTGAGCGCTTCGTCGACGGGGACTCTGCCGGTTCTGTTCCTGTTGACTCCATTCTCCTATTTTTGCAGGTTATATTCTCTGTCTGTCTTCTGAATTCCTTTTTCCGTTTTTTAGGGTTGTATTTTATGCTTAATTGTTCATGTATAGGATAGTGTCACGATTTTGCATGAGAGTTAATCCCACTGATGCTGTTTTTTCCTTAAAATGCTTTTTAACCTATGTGGTATATTTATTATTTTTCCATTAAAGGGCTAGCAATGGTTTTTGCATGAAGATGAAATGGGATGCAGGAAACCATAATAATTTGTGGAATTCATCCTCTACTTCCTCATTGTCAAGCCAGTTGTTTGAATGAAATAAAATGGATTGAAATGTTACTAGGCTAACAGGTTCCCAATCATTATTTCATCCCACTCACTAATTTGTTGTCTGAAGATGAAATGGGTTGCGTGGGAACCATAATAATTTTGTGGATTTTGTTTATAATTAGTACATAGGATTTTTTTGTATAATGGGATGGAGTATGTCTCATGCCTGCATCTTTATTTTTTATAATAGGATGATTAGTCACTGGTGTCCTTTTTAAAATTATTTTGTTGTTGATTATATTAATTTGTTCAGTTTTCTGTGTTTGCACCTTTTATTTTAGATGGGTTGTAAAGGAAAGCAGCCATGTGGGGCATGGGTAGTGGTGATGATTATGATGCTGTAGATGATGATAATGGTGATCTTTCTTTGCCCTCTGATTCTTCTGGGCCTGATGACAATTTGTCCTTGAATGACGAAGATCTTTTTGGTTTTGATGTAAGTTAGAATACTCGTAGTACTTTATCTTCCTTTCTATTTTGTAATATTTTTTTTCTCTCCTGTTGGTTTTCTTATTAGAAATTTTACTGGTTTTTTGGCATTTCTTAGAACACATTTGCTGGATCTCTAAAAGATGTGGATGATGCTTTATACAATGAGTATGTGCAAGAGGTATGTTTTTTTTCCACCGAAACCCCTGTTGGTTGTCTAACTGTCAATTCACAGTCCCTTGTTTTTTTCATTCTCCCTTTTTTTTACACTGTTTTTCCAGTGTCGTAAGGTTAAGTTTCTGAAGAATAAGATGTTGAGGTCTTTGATCCATAAGGCTGATGGTAAACCCAAAGTTGGTCTTTCAAGCTTCTCCTACTTCTTTTTCAAATGTCATTGATTCACTTTCTGAGGACCGCAAAGATGTTATTCGGAAGTATGGTTTTGGATCTCTGTTGTTGTTTGATAACTGCTCTGTCCCTATGGATTTTGTTCATTGGGTTGCTCGTCTTGTGAACTTCAATTCTGGAGATTTAGTTGTGGATGGAAAGGTTATATCTCTGACAAAGGAGTCTGTCCACTTGGTTCTCGATCTCCCTTTCGGTGGATTTCCATTCCCTGAAGAATATTCTGCTGGCAAGCTCTCTTTGCTCTCAAGATTTGGCTTGGATAGTGTCCCTTCTATCGATTTTTTTTTTTTTGTGACTCTCTGACTTCAAAGAAAGATATGGCTGATGAGGACATGTTCGTTTGCTTCATTGTTGCTACGATGAGCACCTTCTTATGCCCCAGTTGTTCTGTCATTCCTAGTCAGAAATATTTTGGCATATTTGAAGACCTTGGGAAGATAAGATCATTTGATTGGTGTGGTTATGTTCTATCTTGTTTGCTTCATGATATCAAGTCATTTAATCAGTTCCAGGGTTGTAAGTCTTCTCAGCAAATTTCTCTCGGTGGTTGCCTGTACTTTCTTGCTGTAAGTTATAAATCCCAGCTATTAATATTGGTTGGTTAATCGTGTGTGTGTGTGTGTGTGTGTGTGTGTATATATATATATTTTAAAACTGTGGTTAATGTTTTATTTGTTATAGGTTTTATATCTTGATTATGTTGATTTCGGATCTCGTCAAGTCCCTTCTTCTATTCCGCGCATTTCTGTTTGGAAGCATGATATGATTACACATTATGCAAGACTTGACATGAAGCGAGAAGGTGGTTTTGGGTATCATCCCATTATGGACTACTCAAGGACATGCTACGCTAAGGTGATGTTTTTTATTTATCTAACATTTTTGCTTGTTAGCTATATGGTTTCCTTTTATTTTACTTTTAAATAATATATGGGCCATGTTCTGGTTTGTTATGTGTTTTTAAATTTTGTAGGATATGAGCTTGCTTCCACAAATCTTGAACCAGACTGTTGATAATGAATTTCATATGAAGCTTGATTCTTATGCTCGTTGCAAGCTCCCTCCAGATTTGAAAGATGCTATTTGCAAGCTGATTGAAAAACATTCCTTGAATAGTGGTGTTTCTGTGAACTTTGATGTCAATTCTATTTCTGCTCTATCTGATGATATGCGATTGACCTTCATAAAGCTGTGGAAGCATGTGTTTTCTGTTAGCAAGATGTCCCAGGAATTAGTTTTGGAGGTTATCAGGCTTGTTTCTGACTCTGTTAGAAAGGATGATCGTCTCGGTTTATCTGATGGAGTAGTCACGATTTCTCCGGGTATCCCTGATGTTGATAACAGTGCACCAGTCATGCAAGATTCCGAATCTAGTGGCATGCTGAATAGAGATACAGGTTTGCAATGTGGTTCCAAGCATAAGCTTGAGCAGAATGTTTTTCAGGTATGTGTTTGTGTGTACTATTTTTTCATTCGCTATTAGCTTCATTTTCTTAAAATTGTGTTTGTATTCCCTAATGCACATTTCAACTGTTTTATTTTTTAGGGTAATAAGAATGTTTGTCTCTCTCCTACAAAATTCACTCCATCTAGGAATGTTCTTGCTGATATTTCCAACTCAAAATTTTTGAAAAGAGGATTATCCCATATGTCTAAGTCTGTTGGAGTAGATTCTTCTCCAGTTGTAGAAGTTATTGATGTTGACAATGGAAACTTGTATGTCCCTGATTCTATTTCACCAGCTACAATGCCTGGTTTCAGAAGATTATTTAGTCACAAGGTTAGTTTTTTCCTCTTAAGCGCTGCCAAATTGGACTTTTTTCAAGGTTGATATCATCTTGTTTTTTTCATTTTCTTTTCACCAGGATGTTGCTTCTACTAAAAAGGTTCAGAGTTCTTCGAAGGTTTCTGCTAAGAGGGTTCAGGACGGTTTGCCTATGCAGTCTCTAGATTTTTCTCATATTTCTCCCTGCCCTCGTCAAGGTGTTCGCACCGTGAAGGATCGCTGTTGTGATGGTTCATTGCCATCTTCATCAAGAATGGATGTTCAGGTTCTCTTGATTGCCTCTTTTTAATTAATAGTCTCATGTATGATTTGTTTTCTACTAATGACCATAAGTATTTGATTTTCCCTTTTTCCATTTTATATTTTTTTGACAGGGCTCTCCCGATGTATTGATTGTTGGTGAAAAATCTTTACTCAAGTCTGTTGCTGAAATGACTAAAAAGTCGAATGATATATACAATTCGCAACTGAATCTGGGTGGTTCCTCTAGGCCTATCCCTATTCATCAATCTCGTGTCAGCGCTCCGGGTGTTGTTTCAGGCCATGATTCCAGATATGCATTTAATGCTGCATCTTCTTTACATGATGGGTTTGATATGCCTAAGTCTAAGTATTATGCTGTGAGTAAGACTGCTTTTAAAACTTATAAGGTTCTCTGCAAGTTGGCTTCTTCAGAGTTTCAGAGGTTAGAATTTTCTGGTTATTGAACTTTTATTTTCATTAACATTTATATTTGCTGTTTTTATTCCATTTTACTTTGTTATAATGAATTTTTTAACTAAACGCAGCGAGGATGCTGTATGTTTGTCTGGTGTGCGTTGCACTTTCTGGTCTCTTGGGGAGTCTCTCAAGCCTGGTGGATTCGTCATGTCTTATGTGGTATCTTGTGTCTGCTACAGACTTTTCTGCAAGTTGCTGGTCGTCCAGATCATTCAAAAAAACATTATTTCTTTCCAAATATTGGTGTAAGTCTCCTTGTTTTTTTTTCCTAAATTTGCATTACTTTTTGCTTTCTATCACATTATCTCCTTAGGCTTTTTTACTGTATCCATTTATTTCATTTCTGATATTTTTTTTTTAGGAGAATTTGGTCCTGGATTTCCCAGCTTCAGACCATGAGTTGTTGGAACGGGCTTTCACAATTCCATCTAAGTCTAGAGCTTTGCACAAATCACATTTGGTATTCTTTTTTTTTTTGCCACTTCATTTCCTTGATTTATTTCCTTTTCATAGTCATATTTCAATTGAAACTTACTTTTGATTTCTTATTTTGCAGCTTTATTTCCCTATCCAGCATGATAGCCACTGGTTTGTTTTTGTGGTTGATATCAAGGATCGTCTCTTCATTTTCCTTGATTCATTATATGATGAGAATTCTGATTTTTACAAGGATGTTGAAGGCAGGGTCGTATGTTTCCCCCCCCCCCGCTTTTTCTACATTCATGATGCTGTTGTCAATTAATCTTCAAATCTTTTTAGTAATTGGCTTTTTCCATTCTTTTTAAGATTCACTGTTTCAAGCTGCATTGGGAACTATTCATGCAAGTTGGCATGCATTTCAATTCCTACACTATCAGATACCCTGTTGTCCCTAAGCAGCCTTTTGACAAACAGTAAGTGTGATTCAATTGCAATCAGTGCGTAGTTACATGGCTGTTGAAGTTCCTCTAACTTCAGTTTTTACCATCTTTTTATCTTTTTTTTTTTAAAAATGCAGTTGCGATTCTGGCATCTATGCTATCACATGCCTTGAGCTCTGGAATTCTCCTTGTGATGATTTATCCAAATTGTTCTCCCATGAAGACATCCCGTCGATCAGGATCAAGATTGCTAATGAGCTGTTCTATGATAAAAAAAACACTGGGATGAAAGCACGTGTGTATGATTACAATTTCCAGGTTAGTTTTTTTTTTTTTTATATATGTTTTTTCTCACTGTTTTAAATAATTGAATGATTTATCCTTTTTTTTTTTTAATGCAGGACTAAAGCATTTTTGCTTGTTTTGATGCAATTTCATCATCAGATCATTTCTAGTTTTTCTTTTTTTTTAAAAAAAAAAAAAAGATGAGGCAGTTGCATCTGCCCTCATAGTTACAATCTCAAGGAAAATCGTCGATTAGTAAAGATCATTTCACTGATCTAGATCCTCAAAATTTTTCTCATTCCAAAGCTGTGGCATATGGTTTTTACATCAGAGTATCCGTTATAAAAATTTTTTGTCTCTCTTTTTTTCCCCAAATTCATGTGTCTTCATCTTCTATGCTCGCAGTTTTTTTTTTCTTCAATTGTGGCCGTTGTCTCCGGCCTTTCTTTTGCTTCTTCTTAGTCTTTGGAGTAGGACCCGCACATGGAAATTATCATTCTGTTAATATTTTTTTTTAAAAGAAAAAGTTTTACTTATCATCTGAATAAATTTATAGTTTGATTTTCATCTCCCTACTTGAAGTTTCTGCCTTCTTTTTAGTTTCTGCTTTCTTTTTCTTTTTTGCCTCTGCTATAGCCATCTGCCTTCTGATATCTTCCACTATTGGCATTAATCTCGACGGTTTCCTTTGGTCCGCCTTTCCGCTTTATCTTTTACGGATCCTCTATGTTCGGGGTTTCTTGAGCAATTGCAGATGATGTTGCTATGATGTCTTCTGCCTCTTCCTCCCCCTCATTTGCTGTTGTATAATCTGTTTCCTCTAATGCTTTGGCGATGAGATCCATTTCTTTCTCAATTCTGTCAAGTTCTCCATAGAGGTAAGTTTTCAAGTCTTCATTTTTTGAAGCTTTTGAAGTGAGCAGTGCAGCTTTCCTAGACAAGTAATTGAATCTCAGCATCTCATTTGTTGCGGGTGTATCACCGGATCAGATTGGGCAAACTTTGTTTCTTTCTTTCTCCACCTATCAATGAAATACTTTTCAGGTATCTCATCAATTTCTTCTTCAACTATCACTTTGAGTATGTGGCTGCAAAATATGCCGTCTTTGCAAAACTTAGCACATATGCAACCGAACTCTTCCTGCCCTTTAGTAAGATCTGTAAGAACCACGTATCTCTCCTGTTTTTTCTCCACCTCCCGCACTGCTTGTTTTGAGCCACACCTCAAATCTTTTGCCATGATCTATCTCCTTGTATTTGAGCCTCTCTGTCAGTTTCAACTGGAACTGGAACTTCCTGAATATATTCCTGTTGTATATCTGAGATGCTTGTAATTCTATCTTGTATCCAGTGTGTAGTTCCTTAGGCCTCTTTTTTTGCTTGTTTTGATTGTCTTCACTACTTTCCATTATTTTGATCCTGTCAGTTATCCTCTGTAACTCTTGCAAGAAGCTAAGTATGCTATATGTTGGTCCCACATTATCTTTGATTCTTGCATTTGTTTGCTCACTTCTTGCTATGCTTTGTAGAAATGGATAGAAGTTTTCCTTGAAATAGACCGTATATATCTTTTTTCTCGGTCTCCCACATCCCATTAAAGTAGTTATTCTCTTGTAGGTTATATTCTGCAATCATTTTCTTCCAGTCTTCTTCAAATTCTTCTATTGTCACTGAGTAGTTCACTATGTCTTCAAACTTCTCAGGCAAGCGTCCGTTCTTTGCAAAGCATCTGCCATTTTTTAAGTAGCATTTAGACTTTATATGGAAGAAGCAGTTCCTGTGTGTCGTGTTTGGCATTGTCGATGCTATTGCTGCTCTCATAGCATTATCTTGATCTGTGATAATTGTCTTTGGATGTTTTCCTCCCATTGATTCTAGGAATGCCTAAAAAACCCACTCAAATGATTCTGTGGTTTCATCAGATGTGAAGGCACATCCAAATATTAGAGTATGTGTATGCCCTGAGATTCCCACTATAGGTGTTAATGGCAGGTTATATTTGTTTGTCATGTAGGTCGCATCAAAACTAACACAGTCTCCGTATTCTGCATACCATTTCAGTGATATTCCTTCTCTCCAAAATAGGTTTCTGACCTTGTTTTCTTCATCCAGTTGAAATTTGAAGAAGAATGCTGGATCTTCTGCTGTTCTCTTCCTGAAGTACTGCATCACCTTATTCATGTCATGTCCACTGACTTCCCTATTTATTTTCGTTCTCTCATTCTGCACATTTTTTGTGTTGTACGGCAGGGCTGTCACTTTACCTCTAAGAATTGACAAGATGGCAATCATCTTTCTAGTAGGTATGTTGCTTGCATTCAGTGTTCTGATCATTTGTCTTTCCATATCTATCATGTATTTGCTGCCACTGAAGATTTGGTCCCTGTCGCCTGGACTGAGCTCATGATTGTGATCCAACTCTAGCCTCACTACCTCCCATAATCCATGTATAAGTTTCACCTCCATGAGCACCGGACAATTTGTTTTCACTTGTATATTAGTGTCCCTTTTCGGCCCTTTCCCTTTTGCTGCACGTGTTGTTTCCTGCTGCTCCTCTTGCTCAGCTGTTTTCTTCTTCGGTCCTTCTTTCCCATACCTGTTGCATTTCAGCTCCTGCTTGTAGATTTCATCGCTCTTCTTTCTGCTTGTAGATCTTGTCGAGTGTGTCTGATTTACTTTAAACCCTGCCATGTAGGCATAGACTTTGAAGAAATGCATTGCTTCATCCCTGCTATTGAATCTCATGCCCATCTGTGGAGTTAGCTTGCTATCCACTGGGGCATTGTTGCCTTGGGCCACCGCTCATTTGTTCTCCCCGCTATGAATGCTTCAATTTCTTTTTCCTATCTGTTCTTCTTCTCGCATTTTACGTAGATTGCCCTTGTATCGATTTTCATCCGATCCCCCCCTTTTGATCCCTTGATCTTATGCTTGATTCTCAATTTGCTTTGATGTTCCGGATCTTTGAAGATGTCCCTTTATGTGCATTTTTAGAGGTGGATGGAATCTGCAGAGAGCAATGTTTTTAATACGATTAGTATAATTTTTTTTTTTTTTTTTAGTTTTACGCATGTTATTTTACTAAGAATGTTTTAAAATATGGTTTAAATAAAACATTACCTCCCGAACTTGCATTGACCGAAATATGCTTGTAGGTATATAGTCATCGTCCTCGAATGGTTCATGAGAGATGATTTGTTCTTCATCCCGTTCATATGTAGTGATATAGTAAGAACAATAGTAGTAAAAAAATTACAACCTTGACATGTACATGACTTCTTTTTTTCCTGTTTTTTGTCCCATCTTACATTTTGTTTTGTTTGGATCATGAATTCTGCTTCAGAATCGCTCTCGATGAGATTCTTGTTGTGTTCCATACAATCGACATTAGATCTTTGTTGTATACCTCTAGCCGGTTGTTGTTCCAGTCATCCTCGCATGTAAAATTTTCATATATTTGATATCATGTTTATAAATCCTCTTTCTTCCAATATAGTTTGATTTTGTGGTCGACAAAAATAATCACATAGATATTATGTAAAAAACGACATCTACTTGTTTTTTATTACCTGTATTGCATGCCCAAGATCCGCTCTTCCCGTGAGCTTGAAAAAGTTTGTTGCATAAGTAGCGTAGTCATCGGTCCTTGTAATGATAGCATTTCATTCGATGTAGATTGCCCCGTTGGTTGTTTTGCCAAGTATTCAATGGAGTAGCTGAAAAAAATGTTGATCCTCCTATGCCCTGTTTTTTTTACATTTGAATATTTTATTAGATTTTTTCTTACATTCCAATAATTTGAAATTATTATCTACTTTTTGTAACGATCTTTGAATTCTAACTTTTGTTTAAATGTAGCCTTACCCGAATGTCAACCTTTGATTTTGCTTTGGTGGTAGCCTTCTATGTTGTTTCCCATGTTCAAGTATGCAGACCTTGTTGGTGACAAATCATCTTTGCCCTGTTTCCTTGTTGTTCCCCATCTTGGGCACCAACCCGCAGGTTGTATAATCGAATTTTGTTTTGAGTTTCTTTTGTTCAAAAAAAAAAAAAGCATGGATTGGGGGAGTTGTGGTGGTGATTGATCTATAAGAGTTTGATGATTACCTTCTCTTTGCCTTTGTTCGTCATGGATATGATCACGGGTGTCCATCCGGTGGTTCCATTCTTTTCTTTTTTTTCCTCACGAAGGATCTGCAACCCTAATGTGGTCACTTCCCCCCCCTTCTAGAAATCTGCCATACCCCCCTAAAGGCTCCGTGCGGCCGCCTCCCCTCCCGGATCTCGCAGGTAAGTCGATCTAGCCGGGCCCCCCGTGTTTTTTTTGTAGGTTGCTTTTTATCTTCTTGTGCTTTGCAAGTCTTTCTTTTTTTTTTTTAACATTTCGGCCCTTAGGGTTTTTATAATTTTTTGATAGCTCAAACGAAATCATGTTGGCCATTGTTTTTATCTAAACAAAGCTTTTAATTTTTTTGAGGCCCATACTTTAAGTTCCCATTTCTCGTTTTCTCTTCTATTTGGGCCCATCTTTTTTTTTTTGGGTCCTATCTTCTAAAAGGTGGTTGGGTGGTCTTCTATTTGGGCCCATCTCTGTCCGTGGCTGCCCCTAGTTCTTGTGTCTGTGTTCTTCCTAGTTCATTTTATATCTTGTCCATTCTCTACTCTATTTTTGTCCATCTCCAGGGTGTTATCCATGCCTTTCTAAATAGTGCTCATTCTGATATAGACAAGGTTGAGCTTTTTTTAAAAAAAAAATTAAAAAATTGTCAGCTTTTTTTAAAGGGCTTAGCCTTTGCCTTTGTCTTACACTTTTTATTTGTCTTAGCATTTCCCTTTTGCTTAGCCTTTGCCTTTGGCTTAGCTTTTGGCTATGGTTTAGCCTTTGGCTTTGGCTTAATCTTTGGATTTGGCCTAGCTTTTGGATTTGGCTTAGTCATAGCCTTTTGCCTAGCCTTTGGCTTTGGTTAAGCATTTGGCTTTGGCTTTGCTTTTCCCTTTGGCTTTGATTTTGGATTTGGCTATTTATTTGGATTAGCATTTGCATTTTGATATTTATTTGCATTTGGATTTGGATTTGCCTATGGTATTTATTTTAAAAAAAGTTTTTAACCCTGCCTATGATTTTGATTTTATTTTGCCTTTGCCTTAGCCTTTGGATTTCGCTTAACCTTTTGCTTTTTATTTGACTTTGCTTTTGCATTTTGAATTTTGTTTTGTTATATGGTCTTTATTTTCAAAAAAGTTTTTAACCCCGCCTGTGTTTGTGCACCTTTTATGTTTGTTTGTGCACATCACAGCAGGTCCAAAGCCCCGATAAAGGGTGATGGAAAACTTTTATAATTTTGCAGGACACTTTCTTCATTTATTCAAGGGGTACAACAATCATTTAATTTGGTAAGTTATCTAGTCATATAACTTCAGTAGGAGCTGTCGTTTTGATTTTATTATATGTGCAGTACCTTTTTTTTTTATTCTAACGCCGGATATGTTTGTTTTTGCAAATGGCATGCGAGGAGTGAATGGCATGTTTTAATCTGATAGGATTTTCTTGTTTGTTGTTGAGTCAGATAGCAAGCATTCTTTTTTTAAATCTCTGAATCCTGTGCTCAGGTGCGTCTCCTGAAAGAAGTGGACAAGTTATGATCATCTCTGGGGGTCATATTTGTGGGCATCAGTTATCTGAGAGGTACAGGTTCATGCATCTTTTTTGATGATTGATCTCCCTGTCAGAAGGTTGATTTACAAATGGTTTACCAGCAGCAGGCTGTCAGCAGGGACTTTTTTGTCTTTACATAAAATGGATTTGCCCCCCCTATTAGGCAATGGGTTTTGGGGTTCATTTTCCTTTTTGACAAAAATATCATGCCCCCTACTAGGCAATGGGTTTTGGGATTTTTTTTTTTTTTTAGATTAAAAAGATTACCCCCTATTAGGCAATATTTTTTGGGGTTAATATTTTTCATAAAAAATATTATGCCCCCACCAGGCAATGGTTTTTGGTACTTTTTTTTTCTTTACATAAAAAAAGATTGCCCCCTATTAGGCAATTGGTTTTGGGGTTAATTTTCCTTTTTGAAAAAAAAAAGATCGTGCCCCCTAGTAGGTAATTGGTTTTGGGATTCTTTTTATATTTTAAAAGATTGCCCCGCTATGGTGACCTCTTTTTTTTGCTATGGTGACTCAATCTTTTTGAATGTTACTTGGATGGGTCACAAACTCTGCTCTGAAATTACTATTGTTGCTCTGAATCAAAAACTCTGATATGAATGACTGCTCTGAATCCCAATCTCTGCTCTGAATCATAGTTTTGGTACATTTCTGCAATTTTTTAAGCACGTTTTGCTTTTGGCTTTTAGCTCTGAATTTAATAATTCTTTTCCTGCAGAAATCGTGACCTGTCAGTTTATACTTTGAACATTAAGTTAATTGATTTTTTTAGCTATGTAGTGCATATACTTACTGATATGGTTACCATTCAGGTTTTTAAAATTTTTGAAGAAACATAGGTTTCATCCTGATCTTGTCCTGCAGTAGGGATAGGGAGGAAGAGGATGTTTGATAAGTTACTAGCAAGGAGGTCGATCCTGTTTTTCTTTTGAGTAGCAGGTCATTTTGCATTTTTTGGTTAGATGGTTCACAGTTTTGTGTCTGAAGATTCCAATGACTGCTGCAGGCGGACAGCAGTCGTGCTGCACCACCAGCACACCACCTCAATGTGGTTCCTCTGCAATCGGTAAGCCCAGCGTCCAAGCCACACCCTTTTTCCCCTTCCTGTTTTTCATGTTCACAACCTGAGGCAGGCCTTCGTGCCGAGTTTGATGCCCTGCAGGGAAGACTGTGCCTTGCTTGTCCAAGGCGTGATTGCCCAGCTGAGGCCGATGTCCTGCTACCGCTGCCGGAACAGCAGCACCTCGTCGGTGAGCATCAAAAACCCAAGGCCCCTCCTTTGTCCATTATTGCTGGCACGGTATGCTGAAACCGGCCTTCGTGCCGTGTTGTATATGTTGCAGGGGCTGATTTGCCATCCTTTTGGGGCTGTACAGCTTTGATGAACGCTGCAGCCCCCTTTTGGTTAGCCGCTGTTGCCAACAGCAAGCTAGAGCAAGCTGTAGCAGGCCAATAGCAAGCTGAAGCCATTCAGAGCATGCCGCTGCCCTTTTGTTTTCAAGGTTTGCACTTGATCCCATTGACACCGTTCTTGGCATCGACAAGCCTTAGCTTTTCATTCTTCGCCCATATATAGGATTTGAAATACATATATATTTTAAAATGATATGCTTTGTATGTTGTTTTTTAAAATAATTTGATTTCATTAAGTCATATAATGAAATCAATTTTGGCTTTTCACAAGAAATTGGCTGTGAAATGCTAGCCTTGCTATATTTTTTTAGATATATCCTAAACGGTATTGCAATGATAGTTGTCAGTCAAAATTTGCTGTTTTGTTTAGGCCTTTTTTTGGTTTTCAAAATTCGGGTGGATTTGGGTCCTTTCCCACCCGAATTTTGGTTTGGATAAATTTGGGTGGTTTTGAGCCAAAATCCACATGGGTGGAAAAAAGGGTCAAACCACCCAGGTTTGAAATAGACAGACTCTTATTTTATTTATTTATGTTTTGCAGCACCAAAGCACGTAATAAATATTTGTCAAATAAATAAACAAAAACAGATAGTAGCTGATAGCTCCAACTCTGACTGTTGGCTGGTGGTACTGGTAGCAGTACAAAACGCTTATTCAGTCGACGATACGATTGCTATGCTCACTACACTGCACGGTGCTGGTATTTGGTGGGCACAACCACCAGCGGGGTCTTCCGGTGGAACGTGAGCGCGCCAGCCTCCTCCATGCTGACGTCCTCCGCCTTCGTCCCCGCCGGCAGCGCCCAGTCGAAGCAGTAGAGCAGGTTGGCCAGGGTGAAGGTCACGTTGGTCTCGCCCATGGCCAGGCCCGGGCAGATCCGGCGGCCGGCCCCGAACGGTATCAGCTCGAAGTGCGAGCCGTAGTAGTCGACGTCGCTCCCCACGAAGCGGTCCGGGTTGAACTGCTCGGGCGCCGGCCAGCTCGCCGGGTCCCTGCCGATGGCCCACGCGTTGAGGAACACGCGCGTCTTGGCCGGCACGTGGTAGCCGCAGACGGTGGTGTCCCGCATCGTCTCCCGGGGTAGCAGCAATGTCGCCGGCGGGTGCAGCCGCAGCGTTTCCTTGACCACCATCTTCAGGTACGGGATCTTGGCGGTGGCGTCCGAGTCCACCCGCGGCCTGCCGTCGCCCACCGCGGCTCTCACCTCGGCCTGCGCCTTCCTCAGCAGCAGCGGCCTGCGGATCAGCTCCGACATCGCCCACAGGATGGTGATGGAGCTCGTGTCGATGGCGCCGAGGAAGGTGTCGAGGACGATGGCCTTGACGTGGTCCCTGGTGAAGCGGAGCGTGCCGTCGTTCTCCTCGCACAGGTTGATGAGGACGTCGACGAGGTCGCCGCCGTTGTCGGGCGCGGGGCGTGCCGGGTCCATGTGCTGGTCGATGATCTTGTCGAAGAAGGCGTCGAGCTCGCTGAAGATGCGCTCGCGGCGGGCGAGGAAGCCAGTGAGGCGGTCGACGAGGCGGCCGGCGGCGTTGGGGAAGAAGTCCTCGGCGGAGAAGCTGGCCATCATGTCCATGGCGTCGTCCAGCACGTGCTGGAAGCTCTCCTTGTGCGCGAACTGCTCGGAGGCGTAGATGTTGCCGAGCGCGACGGTGCCGATGATGCCGTCGGTGAGCGTGAAGACGTGGTCGTTGAGCACGACGGGCGCCGAGGCCACGGCGGCGCGGTCGAGGCTGGCGACGAGCTTGTCCATCTGCTGCTCGCGCGCGCGCGCGGCAGGCGGCCTTGACGCGGCGCACGCTGAGGAGCTCGAGGGCGAAGAGCTTGCGCATCTCGCGCCAGTACTCGCCGTAGGGCGCGAAGGCGACGTTCTTGAGGTCGTAGGAGAGGCGCAGCGGCCCCGGCGACGCGGGGCGGCTGCAGCAGTCGACGTCGTGCACCTTGAGCACCTCCCGCGCCGCCTCCGCGCTGGACACCACCAGCGTCGGCACCGTGCCCAGCCGCAGCTGCATGACGGGGCCGTACTGCCGCGCCAGCTCGCGGAGGTTCTTGTGCGGCAGCGGGCCCAGCAGGTGCAGGTTGCCCAGGATCGGCAGCTGCGCGGGGCCCGGCGGCAGCCGCGGCGCCCCGCCGTCTTTGCCGCTTCTGCTCCTGTTCCTGCTCCAGCTGGTGAGGAGGTAGGACACCAGCAGCAAAGGGAGGAGGGCCAGGAGGCCCCATCTGCCACTGCTGCGGTACGCTGCCGCCGAGGAGCTGGGAGGGGAACAGTGGGGTGGCGGTGGCGGTGGCCGCCATTGTTGCCCTTGCCCCTTGGGGTGTGGGCGACGGCTTTAGAGTGTGAGCCGCTTCTCTTCTCTTTGCTTTGCTGGGTGATTCGTGGGCATAATGCTTGTATATATAGGACTATAGGAGTAGTAAGCTGGGCTCGCAGGCTCGCAGGCTCGGGGGTTGGTGCGGTGCGAGTGCGACTAGCACGGAACACTGATCTGAAGTGAGTGGTAGCTGGGATCCATTTGCCGATTCGTGCTGCTGCTGCTGCTGCTGCATATGCACCCTGCATGCATCACGTACTCGCTTCTACCACAAAGGAATCCTTACACATTTCATTAAAAAAAAAAGGAAATATAACTTCTTACACAGACGGACATGGCCGTAAAAATCGGATCGCGTGGCAGACGGATCGTGCTGCTGTCCGACCACGGTGGCAAGCCGCCCGCCGACCACGCCGATTTGTCCGCGCTACCGCGAAAGTGGGCTGATTTTAGGCCTTGATTAGTTGGCAAATATTTCTAAGCCAACTTTTAAATTTTTTAGACTCTCTCTCCATCACATCACATTAAATACATCAAAAGACATATGTTCGGAGCAGTAAATGTAGGTAAAAAAATAACTAATTACACAGTTTTGTTGTAAATCACGAGACGAATCTTTTGAGCCTAGTTAGTCTATGATTGGACAATGTTTACTAAATACAAACGAAAGTGCTATGAGGAGTGTTCTGAGGAGTTTTAATAGTGCTTTTTTTAACTATTTTGCCAACTAAACAAGGCCTTAATTCTTTATTGGTCCAACAGCGGTCGTTTCCTTCACCCCCGCAGGGAACGAGATCCTCTGAATTCAGCCTCTGTGACCGCTGTCGGCAATCCGCGAGATCGCCGCCGTCGGCTTGCCATCGAACGGCAAAGATAGCCCTGGCACTACTCAGTTCGCACGTATGGACCGGCCCAACAACACGGCCCGTCTAGAGTAGCAGCGGCACCGGCGTCCCTTTTTTTTTTTTTTTTTTGACGGAAAAATCGGTGTTCCTTTTTTGGCACGGCATATCACCGTTTTTGCGCGGACGCGCATCTTTTTGGCGGGATCCAGGGCGGAGCCTGGAGGCGGAGGACCGAGGCGGCGATCATCGGCGGCTCGTGCTACTCCCGTTGATTGGTGGAGTATTCTGCACTATATATAGATCTTCATAGTACTAAGATTAGATTTTTCAGTTTTCTAATCTAATCAGCGTTGGCATCCCTAGATGTGCTAAAATGGATTCAAGGTAGTTCTTTGGCTGCGTACAAAAACACCCTGCATGTTTGAGATGGCCAAAAATAGGTGTGTAATCATGATTCTTCATTTGCTCCTCTCAAGTACAGAGTCTCCATTTTAGTTGATAGTTTAGCACCATCTTTTTTTTCTGCTGTAGGGAGAGTTTGATTTCGGTTCTTTACCTCAAGTTGGCATGGAGTTCAATACCATAGAAGATGCCTGGATGTTTTGGGTTGCCTTTGGAGGTCAAAAAGGCTTTGAGGTTAGAAAAAGTATGCAAACAAAAACAATCTGATGGAAAAGTTAGATCTTGCGGATATGTTTGTGCAAATGAAGGTCATAGAGTGCCGATTAAAGGGATCATCTCACAAAGCGTCCAAGAGCTAAAACTAGAACCCGATTGTCCAAATCCGCATAGGTCTTATCTTTGGGCCGAGAGAAGGGAAATTATAAAGTGACCGATCTGATTTTGGAACACAATCATAGCCTTCACTTGCCACAAACCTCACACCTCGATGGCATCCCAAAGGAAAATTTCCACGCTTACAAGGTTTTGAAATTGAGACAAATGACGGAGCGTGAATTGGGCCCAAAGTCGCACATGAGTTGGCTTGCATCCAAATTGGTGGCTCGGCTAATCTCAGTTACACTCTTCAAGATCATGAGAACTATTTACGGGGGCAAGCGACAATGGGAGATGGCATATGGTGAAGCGAGGAAGCATGCTTAGGTATTTTTCGAGAAAAAATTGTCGAGAACCCATCATTTCAATATGCATTGCGGATGGATCGGGAAGAACAGTTGCTAACATATTCGGGCGATGCTAAAATGCTCACCGACTATGCATATTTTGGTGATGTTGTCGGTTTTGATACTACCTTTGGTACAAACAAGGAGAGTCGGCCTTTTGGCATATTTGTTGGGTTCAATCAATTTAGAGAAACAATGGTGTTTGGTGCTTGTCTCATGTATGATGAGACATTTGAATCTTTCAAGTGGCTATTCGAGACCTTCTTGAGCGCCCATAATGGCAAGCAACCCAAAACAATATATACCGATCTAGATTATGCAATGGGAAAAGCAATTAAGGCGCCTTTTTAGAATCATGGCATGGTCTCGTGCACTTCTCACATTATGCGTCTTTGTCAAGCATATACTTGAACTAGGCGATGAAGAATCGGATGCCTCTCCCAAACAAGAAGTAGAAGACAACAATAAAGAACCAAGTATTCTCTCGGATTTCGGTCGCGTGTATGTATGAGTATGAAGATGAAGCAACATTTGAAGAAGCATTTAACAATATGAGGTCAAAGGCAAGCAAGCAAACTTGGTTGGATAGTATATACAAGGTAAGGGAAAAAATGGGTTGAATGCTATATGAAGGATGTGTTCACATTAGGGATGAGAAGTACACAACTCGGTGAGAGTTTGAACAAATGACCTAAAAGCGGCATTTCAAATCTGATTTTGATATGATCGATTTCTCAAGCAATTTGAAAGGGTTGTGGAATATAAAAGAAAGAAGGAATTACAATCTGAATTTGATTCAAGGAAAAAATTACCTAGAATCAAAATGAGGACACCTATGTTAATCCAAGCTAGCAAGTTGCACACACCAATTGTTTTTGAAGCTTTTCAGAGTGAATACGAGAGATCAATGGTAGCATGCACCACAAAGATTGGAAGGAACAAATGAATATCTTGTAGCAATTGGGAGTCTAGATGAAAACTTTACCTTAGACAAGGAGTACAAAGTCATTTGTCATCCATTAGAATAGACTAGTACATGCGGTTGTGGGCAATTCAATAGACTCGAATACTATGTGGCCATGCTTTAAAAGTCCTTGATTTGATGAATATCAAATTACTTCCCACGCACTATATAATTGAAGAGATGGACGCGGGAAGCACGCAGTGAAAAAGTACAAGACAACAAAGGCCGAGACATAATAGAGAATCCAAAATTAGATGAATTGTTGAACTACAAAGATATGGCTCGCAAATTCAACAATTTGGCACTTCGAAACGCAAGCCATCCAACATGCATCTTGTTAGTAAACAACACACTTGACATGCTCGCCAAGCAAATTGAAGAAGAAATGAATGGTGTTACAAGCCCTATGGATCCCATCATCGCTCCCACCAATGTTACTCTACCTAATGAATTGTTGAGTACGAAAGCCCGAAAAAAAAAGAGGTGGAAACAAAACCTCAAAGCGCAAAAAAGCTTGGTATGAGAAGAAGAAGCGCAAGTGTGCGAAAAAGGGAGTTAAAAACAAAAAAACAATACAAAGGTGTGTGACAAGAAAAAAGAAAAATGTTCAAAGGTACCGACAACACATATCTCTCTAGTCAGTATTCACTACAAAAAGTTTTAATTGTAACTATTTGATTCTCTTGTTTCTGATCAGGAACAAGAAACTACTGTATGTTAGTCGATGATGCCGCAACAATACAAAAAGCATGCCTGAACCATCCATCTTTACCTCAGGAAAAGATCTCTGAATCATACATGGTCGTCAATAGTTTCTCTCAACTACTGAAGGTAATATTACAAAGTAATACATTCTCAATACCTTCTCCAATCACAGATGTCTGAAACATACATGTCTGAACCTTTTATTTTGCAGGGGGCAATCACAGATGATGTCATTGCTGAATTCTAGTAGTATTGGTTCCAAGTAGGAAGAATGTATTTTGCCTTCTGGAAAATAGATTATTTTGGAGTAGCTTTTGCATCTGTGGCTGAAGTATAAAATAGAGGGAAAATTGTGAAGTCCATATGACCTGCAATCCTGTCATATAAACCTAGTGGATGCCAAAGAATGGCAGAACAATTTGTGCATCACTTAATTTGCAAGACTCAGCAGTACTTATTCAATTCCATGATAATTTACAACAATGGAAATCTATAAAACTGCATGTTCTTTATGCTTTCAATACAGCCACAAGTTACAAAGATTGCAAGCTCCTGCACAATTTCCACTATCTGAGCATGACATTCATCGCGCCTTGCCTTGTACTAGCCCGATCTTGACGAAGCAAGTAGTCGAGCTTCAGCTTGAGGTTCAACTAGTCGACCTCTGGGCGGCACCCGTGCTCTGGGCGGCTCCTCGACGAGGTGGAAACGCCTGCAGGGCGGCAACGTCCAGCGGCGGCGGCGCTTCGGCAAGGGGCGGCGATGGGGAGACGCCGGGCTGTGAACGGCGGCGATGCAGGCCGCGGCGAAGGGATGGAGACGGCGCCGCTCGAGCGAGGGGCGGCGGCGGCACGGCTCGGGAGAAGGGATGGCGGCGGCGCGGCTCTCCTCGACCGACCGCGGGCGGCGAGGTTGAGCCGACGACGGCGGCAAATGATTTGGGGACCTTCGACGGGGCCATGCCTGCCGCCTTCTTCACTTGTTAGCAAATGCGTGTTATTGGGCCATAACATATGCGAAGGAGGAGGCGGATTGCTTGGGCTCGCAGCTTCTCCGTTGGATGCCACCGATCGGCAGCGATCTCGCGATCGCCGACAAATCACAGAGGGCCGGCCGAGGGATCTCGTTCCTCGCAGCTCGGGCGTGTCGCGACGAGACGCCAGATGCCGCTTCGGTGTTGTAAAACACACCCTCGGCCCTAGAAGGAAAGGAGAAGGTTAAATCCTAATCCTAGTCCGTTTGTATGTGGGCTCTTCACCGAAACTCGAGGTCTTGGCGGGACTATATATATGTGGGAGCTCTATGTTGTAATCACCAATATTCAGATTAATAAAGAATAGTCTCACTATCTTGTGTCTACTTGTTCTACTTCTTTTTTTATCTATCTTTGCGGATCATGAGAGACGGAGAGGGGAAGGTCCTAACCGGCAACATGTTTTATAACACGTTATCGCCGTGACAAGCTCTTCGTCGACATCGCCATTGAAGCCGCCGCCGATCTTTCACCGACGCCGCCGACCGACGTCCGCCGCGACTACTGAACGACGCCGACATCCCCGACGTTGTTAGCGGAACGGATCCGCTACCTCTACCGCTACTAATCTGCAGACCGCATCGACTCATCGTCACGCCGGCAGAAGTCCCCACGGCCTAGCCGAACTGTCCTATGCGACGCCTTTCGCCTTTCGAATTCAAGAACAAAGGTACGAATAATTAAGTAATTAATTATTGGATTGAATTAGCCCCGCACAAAGTATACGTATATTTGTGTTTTTGCTATTCAATCGATCGACCGCCGAGCATGAAGCTAAATTCTCCACAGCCAACGTGTCGGCAGCACTTGCCAATGTAATTTTGTTCTCCCCGAGGTCACCGTTGCCTAGAAGGGCACCACGTGTTGTCGTTTGAAAAGTACATATATGAAATTGGCAAAGACGCATGCATCGCCAACCAAGTAGACGTGTGAGTCGTTAAAGGCAAATCAACTTGCGCTTGATGAGCCATGGCACGAAGCCCACACGAGGTTGACCGCCGAGTCTCAACGAGTCACGCCGAAGCCACACGCCGGGTCGGGTCGGCACCAACAGAGCGATCGAAGAAGCACCTAGCCGCCGCCGCACTCGAGCCGCCGCAACTAGTAGTGCACGATACAACTCGTTTGACCGCCCGTGACCGCGACACATCCTAGACGAACACGGCTCGCACACCACCGTCGCCCATGTACGCATCGCGACTCATCTTGCGGCTTGCATGTCAAGCGGACAACCGTGACGCAGCCCACCACCGCTTGCGCTTGCGCACACACGTAGCGTGGTTATCGAATCGTGTCGCCGCACCTCTCGGAAAGCTCGTGACATGCTCACATTGAATGTGATCCTCACTTGAGTAATGTCGGGACCGCGCATATGCTCCGCCGCGCACGGGCCGATCCGTGTTGGGTTCTAACTTTGATTTCGATTTTAAACTTTCGCCCGCACTTTGATAATTTCAGTGGTGCATGAACTATTGGCAAGTGGAGAAACGTAATATGAAGACCGAAGGTGACTTCGCGAAGAGTTGGCTTTCGCGATCTAACAATAAAGATGAAATCAAGAAGATCGGGTCCAAATGTATCGTTTAAGATTCGCCGAAGTCGGCTTCACAATGCGAAGTTAAAAGTCATTTCCGTAAGAATAAAGAACATGGCGAAGATGAAGACCATGAATGAGGCGTCGCGAAGACAAGAAAAATATCTTCACCGGAATAGTTGCGTCCATAGAAGTCCACTTCGAATTTTAACATTTGTACAACTACGAAGTCGGGGGCCTATAAATACCCCCGACCTCCTTTGTAATCGCCATGTTGAATG